>JAZGLO010002457.1:1715000-1917562 GCA_036873155.1 Biomphalaria sudanica | reverse complement strand
ATTTTTACCCCTTTTTCATCGCATATTAGCTTTCAGAGACCCTAACCCTAACCCTTCACCTTTAGTTCATTTCAAAGTATCAAATCAGGTACGGAAGTTCATGAATATTTGAGTCCAAAGATGAGATAAATATTAATTTAAATCAATTTATCTAGATTATAAAAGTATCTCTGTGAACCTGGGTAGTGACGCGGGACCAGATAACAATACTGTTGGGGGGTCTTGGATAGTCAAGTTAGATGTTAGGCTGGAACAAAGTCGCTGGTAGGTGATGAAGGCCGGTTTGGAGGTGCTAGCTTGAGTCCTCCTCAAAGCTTATCAATGTTACACAATATTTTCTTTTTCTTCTCTCAATATCATAGTTACCAAACTGTCCATATCATAATTCTAATTGATCATTTCATAATGCAAATTAGGTTTTATGGTTAATAGTATATGAATCAAACACAATTCTTTTATCCTCTCTCCCCCATCCGCCCATCTCTTCCTCGTGAAACCACCGAGACAATCTTGTCAAATTCGGCTGTGGGGGGGTGACACGTTCGCCTCACATTATCACTTTTAGAGCCGGCACTAGATCTAGAACATGACCCAACACTCCATTTCTTGGTCTTGATGTAGTAGCAAGGTGGTGACCTGGTGTTGTGTACGTATCATTACTGTTGGCGTTTAGATTTACACTATATTTACTATCGTGATGTATGATTCAAGTTGGTAGCTGATGAAGTTGCTGTATGCCGGGATACATTCACAGTTGGGGTGAACGGCATGTTCAGGGAATTTTACAATCTGAATCTACACAAATAAAATGTGGTCTCGGAGACACCAGAATTCACGACGTACACACACTCGCACGCGCGCACACACACAAGGGCGACAACGTGGTGAGACAAAACGAGAAATTCGCTCTCCACTTTCAGATTAACCCCCCTGATGGATTAACAAGGCCAGCATTTTGAATACGACTAGTGACCAGAAGTGTGTTCGGTTCCTAACCCCCCTACCCCTCGAACAAGACTAATGGGAAACTGGACACCGAAGTGTGCGGGGGGAATGTCTTGGTGATCGCTGCGGGGACAGGTCTACGAGGCTCTCTCCCCCGTCTTGCCCGTTTGCGGCGTGATTTATTCCAGGGGCGCAGCTTACGCAGATTAATCTTACGTAGTGATTTGCACAGGCGGGAATAAAAAAGCAATCAGAAATATCGCTCCTCCCAGAGGAAACCTAGCGAGGGCGGGGATGTGGTTAGGGTAGCACTAGACAATACCGATGGGCCAGGGGCGTCAGATATTTATGGCGCAATTTCCGGTTTTCCAGTGACGTCACGGAAGGGTGTTTTAGACTGCGACTCTCTGAGACCCCCCAGCATCCCCCCCATGATTTTTTTTTATTCTTCACAACACATCCCGAATTTTCAGCTTCCAAATTTTCACCCTCACATTTGGAACACCTTTGGACGACAGACGATACAGATCACGCGCGGGAATGCTATGAATAATACAATGCCAGCGCGTGAGTGTCCTACAATACCATGATGGTTGTTGGAGATTTGACTGGAAGGGATTTGTGAAACAGCAGACACTTATTTGTGAAATATAAACATGAGACCAACTCTCTCTCTCTCTAAATTTCTCTCACTAATTCTCTCCGTCTCTCTCAATCAAAAACTTATTCAAAGTTGGTCGATGGACAACCATCAAATTTGTGACCCCCCCCCCCTTTCCGCTCTTTCATTCATAATCCTTCTCTCT
This sequence comes from Biomphalaria sudanica, assembly GCA_036873155.1. Taxonomy (NCBI): domain Eukaryota; kingdom Metazoa; phylum Mollusca; class Gastropoda; family Planorbidae; genus Biomphalaria; species Biomphalaria sudanica. The sequence goes on along the minus strand of JAZGLO010002457.1, from coordinate 1,915,811 downwards.
CCCTCTCTATTCTCCCTCTCTATGTCACTCTCTCTGTCTCCCTCTCTAAAATGATCACTAACAAATTATATACTATTCAACTCTCTCTCTCTCTCTCTTTCTCTCTCTCTCTCGATCCAGCGTCTCATTAAAAAAAAAAAAGCAAAGCTCTGAAAAAGTTGTGTAAAAGAAAGACCTTTGTCTTTGTAAATAATAATAAAAAAAAAGAAAAGCAACTTTCAAATCCAAACCAACACTTTAAAACAAAATTAAACGCCAGAGACTTCCACTTCAAAAAAACAAAGACCTCAAAGATCTCATTAGCAGCTCTGTCAGACGCAACCCCCCCCCCCCTAAAGCTTTATACACATTGACCTGTATCAAACGTCGAGAGTAATGACCACAAAGAACAAAAGTACATCAGGTGAACATCAGACATCAGGCTGTCACTTTGAACACAAGAAACAGATCTTTGAACACTTCTTTTCACAATCGCAATTAGAAAACAACAAATAGCCAGTTCATTTGATACCAAAGATCTACTTGTTAAAACAGTTTTATAGGTCTAATTATGTCATGATGCAGACACCATTGTTCTTAGAATAACGAAGAAATACTCCTTTTTTTTAAAAGACATAAATCGGAGATCAAAGTGAGGTGGACGCTTGGTGACGTCGTGTGATGTCAAGGTCAAAGTGGCTCTTTTAAATGTGAAATGCTTTGAGCCTTAATCTTCTTGAAAACCCAGTCAACGCATTATAAAAGTAAAGGTCTACACTTGAAAGAGAGAGAAAGAGAGAGAGAGAGTAAAGGTCTACACTTGAAAGAGAGAGAATGAGAGAGAGAGAGAGAGAGAGACTGCCAGAAGGAGAGAGGGTGGCACCATGGTGTCACACGAGTTAGTTGTTGTATTTGTGTGTGTGTGTGTCTACGTGCGCGCGAGCTTGTGATGACATTTAGTGTGAATATAGTATGTGATATTATCTAGTAAAAAAAAAAAGTTTCCCCTTTCAGACCTTGGGATCTATAGGGCCAATGATGTAAAAGTCATCTGTTTATGTGGCTCGCTGTTAACGAGCAGGGTGTCATGTGAACAGCACAACGACCAACCGCCTTTACTTTTCCCCAACTATTGTCATGTACCCATTAAAGCTGAGTGGACTCAGGGGCGCACAAAGATCCCTAACTTAAAATCCCAGTCTTCACCAGGATTCGAACCCAGGACCGCGCCCTCCAGTCAGCTAAAATAGTGATGAATATAAGTCGGTACTTTCTCCGATGTATAGATACAAATGTTTATCCACCTTAAAATATAGCTGAGTAACAGTTTAGTGAGAAAGAGAGAGAGAGAGAGAGAGAGAGAGAGAGAGAGAGAAACAGACAGACAGAGACATAGACAAAGAGATAGAAATGAGTAACAAATAGAAAGAAAAAGAACGAGTGAGAGAGACTGAGGTAGACAGACAGACAGACAGAGACAGAAGTTAGAAAATGACTAACAAAAAGAAGGACAGAAAGAGAACGAGTGAGAGAGACAGAGAGAGAGAGAGAGAAAGACAGAGAGAGAGAGAGAGAAACAGAGAGCGGATGGAGAGCGGCTAGTCTGAAAACATTGTGACACTGCCAAAGACAATTTGCCGAGCCAATGAAGCGAGACCACTGGTTGTCATCTAGGAGCAAAATGGGCTCAATATCAGGGCAGTCTCGCAGAAGCCTGGGGCCTTAACTCACGCCCCCATGTCCGTGGCCAGGCCACCCGGTCCCTTGTCGGTCCACACAGGGGCTAATTGAATGAAATCAAGCCAATTAGACCGAATGCGATAGTCTCCCCCTACTCACTCCAGCCCAAAAAACTTAAGATTAGAATGAACAGGAGAGGAAGGGACATAACTAGGGGGGGGGGGGGGAATATCAAAAGGGGTTGGGGGTGGTGGTGGTCTGGTTTAAAGGGGGAAAAGATTTAACGTCTTCCAGACTAACACGTAACTGTTGTGTTTTTTTTTTTTTGGTGTGGGGGGGGGGGGGGGAGGAGTGCTCAATTTTATTGAGATGTTAAGTTTTAGCAGAAGCATTGATTAAATTTGATAATATTGGCGTTTAGAGTTAAAGAAATAGTGCAACATTTAAAACGATGTCGCTGACAGGCTTGCGTTAAGTCTTCCATTGTCAGGGCTATCTACAACAACAAGAAAAAATAAGTAAAATGTTGCATTTAGAACAAATCCTGAAACTGTCTAAGGAATAACCGCCCCTGCTTTTCACACTTGATGGCTTCCCTTTGCACGCTATTCTCTAATAATAAATAATACGAACAAAAACCCCAACATTAATCCAACGTTAGAGTAGATAGATATATTCCTTGACCAGGAGGAGGAGAAAAAAAAAAGCCCAACTCTTGCCACGTGTGGTTAACCTAATCATATTTAAGACTAACACAGCACTGTGGCAATATTAAAACAATATTGAGACCCCAGCACGTGGTATGAACAATGTCAACACGGCTCGTTTCTTTACGCAATGAGACAGATTTCCTGTGAGTGAAGAGAATAGACCAGGTCTTTTTTGTTTGGCCAGAAAGACGTGGAAAAAAAGAGAAAGCTTTTTAAAAAAAAAAAAAAAAACTAATCAAGAAAAAAAAAGCGAAAAGAAATAAAGTTTTAAGGAGGCAACAAGATGGCGTCCCCCTTCCGTGAAAAGAAAAGATGGCGTTGAGCAAAGGAAGATCACTCTATACAATTTTTTTTTTGTGTCCCCTTTAAATTTCTTTGATTGAAAGCCGAGCAGAGTTACCTCTGTTATATAAAGTCAGATCGAACCCGCAGGTCAGAGAATATATTGAAAATTAATCAAAGGGTGTGGGGAGGGGTGAGGTATCCATTTATCTGAAGAAGGCATTGGCCTTGTAACACATGTTTCTAGAAGTCTCTGCCACAAACAGGGGCAGACAATGAGTGAGCAGTTTGCTTTTTTTTTTTTATTATTACCTCCCCGTTCCCCCAACACCAGTATTTTTTTTAAATACGTAAATGTAAAAAAAAAAAGGGGGGGGACGTTTGTAGCGGGGCGCCTGGTGAACGTGAGGCAATAGCAAGTAAAACTATGAAGAATGGGAGGTGAGCCAGAGGGCGAAGTCAGCCCCGCGAGTGTCTCCACTTCTTATCCGCTGCAACCTCAACCTTCTCACCTACCACAAACAAGACCTGATCCACAGATGTGGCTGCAACAGCAGCGCCAGGAACTCTAGCACAATAGTTTGTTCTCCAACCAAAGAATGGGCCGTGTTTAATGCCTCACCTTTTAAACCATTTTTATTACTTCCATTTTATTTTTTTTCAAATAGCGCAATTTGACGTCATTTTCGGTTGGAAGTAGACAAACCGCACCAAAAGTGAAACACAAAACTGAGCAAACTTTGGCCAGCGAGCTGTTGAACTTGGAATAGTGTAACCCTTTCCAGACATTTAAAAAAAATTAAAGAAACCAATGAGTGACGTCGAACTTACAGGGGTTAACAGGAAGACTGAGAGCGATTGGTTCATGGTCATTGTTGTAACAGGTGAGAGAAATGACTCTTTCCAAACCTCCCCTGCTCTACCCTCCCCCTAAAATAAAAAGAAAAAAAAAACACATTTTATAACTTTTTTTTAAACGAGAGTGAACGCTCTTTAAGATCACCAAAGTAAAATACTTGGTGGCTCTTCAATATTTCAACACTAAAGCCCAACATCGAAACGTGAAATCTATCTTGTTATGTTTTGCAAGGTCTCGTATACGTTTAAGTCATCATGACCCCTTTGTCAATTCTGAGTCTCTCTCCTCCCTTCCAAACTACCAGAGTGGATGAATCCTCTTGGGTGAGAGGCAAGAGCCAATAAAGCCCCATTATATGTACTCGTTTGTAGTTGAAGATGGGTGCAATCTTCATTCCTGTAGAGTTAGTCATGTCCAATCTTCGCTTTAGCCAACAGGGTCTCTGTTAAACAGACAGACGGAAAGTTTGGTTTCACATAGGTTTTGGCTTTATTTTAGTTTTCCCGTTGTTTTGACGAGTTAATCAATCATCTAGTAGCCTAAAAATAAACTCCAATTAGTATTAGTATTATCATAATGAAGTAACAGAAATTCTATGTCATAGCCTGGACAGAGCGTCATTAAAGGGGACTGCAATTCACTATAGTCTGTCCTTTAAAATGTTCTCTCACAAATCTGAAAGTGACATGGCAAGTATGTAGCACTACTGCCCTCTGACACAAAAATCTTTCAAGGGGTTATGGAAAGGGTCTCGACGTTTAGGGTCTCGGAGATATATGTTACGTCAGCTTTCAATTTTCGAGGTGTCAAGAAGATATTATTTAAGTCAGTTGTCTCCTTTCAATGTGATAAGTTCAAGGTCATAAAGATATCATTAAAGTCAGGTGTCTCCTTTCAATGTGATAACTTCAAGGCTATGAGGATATTCTTTAAGTCCGTTGTCTCCTTTCAATGTGATAAGTTCAATGTCATGTAGATATCTTTAAATTCAGTTGTCTCCTTTATATGTGATAAGTTCAATGTCATGTAGATATCTTTAAAGTCAGTTGTCTCCTTTCAATGTGATAAGTTCAAGGTCATAAAGATATCTTTTAAGTCAGTTGTCTCCTTTCAATGCGATAAGTCCAGGGTCACGAAGATATCTTTAAAGTCAGTTGTCTCCTTTCAATGTGATAAGTTCAAGGTCATAAAGTTATCCTTTAAGTCAGGTGTCTCCTTTCAATGCGATAAGTCCAGGGTCACGAAAATACCTGTTAGGTCAATTATTGTCCCTCTTCATCTGATATCACGACCTGGTATATCACTATTTTAATTGAACTTTCATCATCGCTTAATTTAGCCAGCCTTGTTTCCACATTTTATTTTTTCTAACGCTATGAGACAGTGTAATGCCAATGAAAATTAAATTATTATTGTTATTAATATTTATATTCTAGTTTAAACAGTTTGTTCAATTTTCTTTTTCAAATTGGAATCGTGTACGCGTCAAAAGCTAGCCGCATTTCGTTTCATATCACCCCCCCCCCCCCCAGCTTCTCCGTCACTTCCCGCCAATTCTCGTGAACAATATGATTGGCAGGTAGACACAGCACCGGAAATGCAATGTCGATGTAGGAAAGTTTGAGATTTACTGCGGGTTTTTTAGGGTCAGCTCTCTTTTTCTGACGTGACTCCCGCACTCTCTCCCCCACCTACACCTCCCTCCTCCCCCCCCCCCCTAAACATTCAATAATCGAACTTTCTAGCACAACAAACGAAATCTCTGACTAACGGACGCACTCTTACAAGTACTTGTGTTATTTTTTCACGAGACAAGAGACATTACGAAACGGCAATACAGACAAAATTAAGTTTAGCAAGGCTCCAGCTAATGGTTATAATCAATGTCAACGAGTCTCGCGCGCTATGTTTTGATATTTGTCTCTCGGTCCCATAACATCGTGAGACTGACATTTGGAGAGAGTATGACATGAGCTGGTGTACAGTCCATAGTTTGTACGTTGCTATGTCGCCCCGGAGCTTGCACTGTTTCGTACAGCGCTTTTCTATTTAAAGGCTGTGACCTATATAATTTCGTGTTTCTGAATTGATTCCAAGCACAATGTTTTTAAATTGTTTGGAAATTCGAACCCGGGCCCATAGTTTGGAGGTATAAATAGTTGGGAATTGTTTTGCAACAGCGCCGAGACGTTTGACGAACCCGGGCCCATAGTTTGGAGGTATAAATAGTTGGGAATTGTTTTGCAACAGCGGCCGACGTTTGACGAACCCGGGCCCATAGTTTGGAGGTATAAATAGTTGGGAATTGTTTTGCAACAGCGCCGAGACGTTTGACGATGGAATGTGATGAACGATAGGTCCTTCATTTGCTTTTTTTTTTTTTGGCACAACGGCACACTTGCCCCCTCTTGAGGTCAGATAGGGCAACCTTTTTGTTTGTCATGTTGATATTGTTAATACCATGTGATGGGGTCTCAATATAGTTTTAATATTGCCACATTTTGTTATGTCAGCAGCCTCCACAGTGTCAGAGAGACGTTAGTGAGGAAAGCGTCCTCTTCCCACGGTGGTGTGCCATATGGGATTGAGTTCATTGCAGTTGGCGGTAATAAATGAGGGCGGAGTCACCTGGAATGCAAAGGAGAACCACCCACGGAGATGGCGGGCAGGTTTCAAGTGCATTGAATGGCATCACCGGGATCAAAGATACATGTAACACAGAGAGAGAGATAGAGAGAGAGAGAAAGAGAGAGAGAGAGAGAGAATACATCCCCGGTGTGTGTGTGTGTGTGTGTCTGATAGAGAGAGAGAGAGAGGTTCTCATTGGTTAAATTTTCTCAAGGGTAAAAACCTCAACCAATCAGGTAAATGAACAATTTAGTGTTTATTTCCAGCTGGGCAGGGAGTGAGTCAAGGTCTCCAGTGCTGTATCAGACCTCTCAACGACAAGGTAGAGACTTTATCGCTTCATCGCTCGGCCAACTTCTCATTCATCAAGATTTTTGCCGGAAAAAAACTCTCTCCCACCCTTTTTTTAAAGTTGGGGATAATAATTGGCTTCTATGAATAATCAGATACTGAATCTTGTCTCGTATAGTGTTTACTTGACACAGAAGTTAATGACTAACTAGGATTCTAGACGATCTGCCATAATAACATTCGACTTGATGGCTCAGAAGAAGAGGAAGCGTTGAACACTGACGCATAGGATGACGGGAATGATCGTCTGCTCAAGCAAGTGACATTTAACCTTTGGACACATTGTGCTGTATGCATTTTATGTCCCAAAGATTTTGAAAGATTTGGACCGTTACTAAAAAGTCCAAAAAGTTTATAAAATCAACGTTTTTTTATATTCCGATTAACTTGTAATAGTTAGACCAGGACTTCACCAGCACAGTGCATTCAAGTAAAGTCCACTAGCAAGCTGGACCAATACAAAGTAGACTATTGACCAGAGCAAATCAAGGATAAAATGTGTATATTGTGTAAACACGTTCCTGCGTTCATAATTTCAAGTATCTAAATCTTTTTTTTTTTAAATCTCAAGAATACACAAACTAAGGTGTTGGTGTTTTTAGAAAAATATCTGTTGCGCACCGCATCATTATGGAAACAGACTTCGATTGTTACTCTGACCTAACACTAGGACGATAGAACATAAAGATATGCACAAGACCGCATAGGGGTCTTGTTGGCCCTGGGGTAAAGCGAGACAAAGTCACGATTTTTTATTTTCATGATTTTAAGGCGTCCTTGAGTCCACCCAATCTCTAACGGGTACCTGACATTAGTTGGGCAAAGTAAAAGCGGTCAGTCGTTGTACTGGCCACGTAACACCCTCATTAACCATCTGCCATAGAAAAAGATGACCATTACACCATTTGCCCTATAGATCATAAGATCTGAAAGGGGCACTTTACTTTTTACTTAACAAGACAGCGAAGAGGGAGCATCAAGTTATTGACAAAAGACTCAAGACCCACCGAGCCCGTTACTGGAAATAACATTTCGATTCATCTTCATTATTACCTCAGTTACTTTAATTCACGTTAGATTTTCTTGTGATGTCTGCTGAACTACAATCAACAACAACAACCTCATAGTCTCACAAAGTAAGTAATCTACATGCTACATAACATTTCTAGGGTATCGTTTACACAGACAGCATCACAAACAATCAAATCCAAAACAGGGCCACAATGGCGACCGAGGCCCTTATCTGACCTTCTTGTCCTTCGCAAATATCGTAAGCTAAGGCTGTACAGCCATAAGACACTTCTGCAGGGAACAGTAGCAGGGTAAAGAAAGAGAGACAGCCAAAAGGAAGTGATGGAAAAAACATTAATGAATGGGCGGGCCTGTCAATAAAAGAGAATATAATCCTGGCAACAGGCAGAGAGGAATGGAGAGAAGCTGTCAACAGATCATGTGTGGTGCCCCAACGATCCAAAAGACAACCGGAGTTTGTGACAGTACATGTTCACATGAAATCTACGACAAGCACAGTATTTATTAGAGACTCATTTTGAGAGAGATATTTAACAATCACTAAATCTATGTACACTCTACGCTTGGCTGAACGAGTCACTAGCTAGAGAGTGTTTCAAAAAGTTCGAGCCGTCTTACGAGGACGATCTCATAGCTGGGCCATTCATTCCGAAAGAAAAGAGAACACGAAGTCTAGTCAATAGATCTCAGTGCACACAGGACAAGAAAACTGTTAAGCTTCAAATCTTTATGTTCCTTTCGAAGAGTTGGTCAAGAAATGGAAAGGGGGGGGGGGTTGACGTTAGTGAGTTTTAAGTTTGTGTATGTGTGTTGCGGTGGGTGTGAGGAGCTTGAATGTAGACCACGAGACTTTAACAAAGATCCGTGAATGGGTTCGCATGTAGTTAGCTAAGTGTACGACTATGTGAGTGGGAGTGTATTATTGTGTGTGTCTAAAACTACAAAATGTAAATGAAGACTTAACACTTTGGTTTACTGATTTAAAATTGGTGTCAATACTGTTGCCTACGTGTAGATGGAATGGACTCAACGAGCTAACATCAACATTGGATAGGAGAGCGACAGTGAGAAGAAAGTCTCTCTGCAACTCTTTTTAAAACAGATTGTTCAAAACGTGAGACCCCCCCCCCCTCCGTGTATTCCTCAAGTTAACCTTTAGTTAGGACCTGCGTGCGATTGTTGTTTAGCTATGTCCACTTTATGACCAGAGTTCAAGCATTAAGTTTGGGGGAGGGTGGAAGGGGTTGTAGGAAATATAAAAAAAAGCGACTTATTACCACCCCAAGAAAAAATATAAATTGCCATTGCCAAACATAACAAAACATTTCTACTACCTGTTCAGACATTTACGGCAGTCGTACAATCTAAAAACAACAACGTCAATGCTTCGGAATGTGTTTTATAACAAGTTAGGTAAATATGATTACAGAGAAATACATTATAAATAAAAAGTGCAGGGTTTCAAAGGAACTAGATCTGTAATGAAGGTCAACCCTAAAATCTGAATAAATACATGGTTGAAGTTTGTTATTGAGTTGAGTCGTCTTGGGCTCCACCAGAGAGCAAAGTGACCACATCTGACCATGCATGACTACGATACGACAAGTGGACAAAGTCATGTACATGATTGTATCCTATCTTGACAGTGTCTACAACCCAGGTTACAACTGTTACTTCTAAATAGTCTCTAATGGAATTGAAGACGCTTCAACCTAAGCCTAACCTTATTGCTAATATAGGCCTACCCATATGAAACGAAGCGGAGATTTGAACCCTTGGCTGAAGTGTTCTGAGCCAGTTATTCATTTTATTTAGAAATTTTGACAGGACTACCATTTTTGTTTTTTAAATTATAAAACTGAAAGGAAAACGCCACAGATTATTTAGTGACGCGATCTAAATGTGTGCAGAAGTTAGCTTACAGAGAAGGAAGGGACATTCACCAAGTACAACGTGCCGAGATAAGGAAAGGCGCGCACACATCAAAGCGACGAGCGCACGACTAACCTCGTGAAAGACGTGCTAAGCCGCACTAGCTAATGGCAAGCCAGTGGGCGGGGACTGACACGTTTAGCCCCGCCTTTATATTGATTCCCCGTGTCCTCTTCAACACCGTGGCAGCTACAGAGACGGAAAGAGGCCGAGAGTCAGAGAGCCTGTCAGCCCTGGCAGTGTCAGACCAAGAGTATCTTCCCCGTTTAGTGCCATTGGCTGTGTTAGCTCCTGTTTTGTAATGTTTGTTTTGTTTTGTACCAAATACAGGACTATTACATATAACACAAATTCATCTGTCAGCATTGAGTGCACAGATCTTATAATCGACGCTACTGTTTAAGAAAGGTATTACTGTACTTAGGAACATTCCAACCCGACTATATCTACTGGCTTATGTTTCAAAAGCTAAGAAACTTAGGTCATTAATAATCCTATGTCTATAATCTATGCACACATATCAGATTCAGCAAAACAATGAACATATACAATTATGTAGCCAAGTAGTCACAGCAAACATAATAACATATATGTCATGAGGTCAAGTTTTAAAAAAATGCTGTTGATAAGTGTTGTGTTTTTACAAAGCGTACACTTACATAAACACACTCTGGTACATGCTTTGTACACGTCATTTCTCCCAGTTCCCATTCTCGGATCAAGTTGAAGCTTAACATAATTATTCATAGTAGCAGACAATATAGGAATCAATCAATTGATAGCAAGTCATTAATTTTGTTTTATATAGAAAAATGGGAAATAAATCTTACAGTATTGACATATACGGCAGTGATTTTGCGTCTCTTCCTCATTTATTTAAAAACACGTTGTTTTTTTTTGCTACATGTTACTTGCTTAATGTTTCGGTTTCAAGCGAAGGACACAGCATTCTGAAACATGACTGTTTTAGGGATAACTCTTTCAGGTCGTTAGAACTAAGGTTACATAACTCCAGCTGTTGTTTTCCACTTTATGGCCTTGCTTTGGAGAATTGGTGCAACACGAGATTGAAGGGTGTGTGTGTGTTGGTTCTAGCCCAATAAGTGCATGTGTGCATGGGCGCTAGTGTGTTTTTAGGTTTTTAAAAGGGAGGGGGCGGAAAGGTCTTCATGAAAACGTAGTTCCTTATTTATCTTTCTATAATTTATTTTTTAATTAACCAAAACATATTGTTACGATTCTCTCTCCCAATCAGGCCTTCTGTAAACACTGCTAAACACAAAACAACACATCAAGAACTTGACAACAAAGCTCCAAATAATCTGGTACTTTAATAAGGGTCAACTAAAACAGCCAATACGACACAATTGGCAACACAATCAACTGCTACAACGTTAGACTGTATATCACTGTACTCAACTCATAAACTCTACTGTCTCTTCCTGGACTCGTACGTTTCACTGGAGGACTGCACCAGGACCGACTTCATGGCTGACTGACAGTCTCAACGCTCTCCGGTCTTGAACTGCCGCTTTCTTACACACTGTGTCTCTGGTCCACGCAGGCTTTCGATCACATGACCATAACACGGGCGCTATTTACGTGCAAAGTTCATGACAGTACTGTCCCTTGCCTTTTAATATAGCACGCTAAACTGTATTACTGGCCTGTGTCACTTATGTCAGCTGATCAGACACAGTTAACCCTTTTTGCATCGCGAATAGGGTTATAACAATATAATATACTGTACTTTGGCTTTGGTAGCAATAGGCTTTTTAAATGATATTAAAGACATCTATTGTAGCAAAATGTTCGTACGAAGCTGTCCATTGTATACTTCAGATTTCTTGAAGTTGATGCTACACGTATCACTCTGTTGTAACGCCTTGGGGGGGGGGGGGGAGGAGAATGCTTTGAAAGACATTTACCATACATGACATGGAAGTCCTCTGCTGACCACCAGATAGGCTCATCATTTGTGTCTGCAGACCACCAGCTAGGCTCATCATTTGTGTCTGCAGACCACCAGCTAGGCTCATCATTTGTGTCTGCTGACCACCAGCTAGGCTCATCATTTGTGTTTGCTGACCACCAGCTAGGCTCATCATTTGTGTTTGCTGACCACCAGCTAGGCTCATCATTTGTGTTTGCTGACCACCAGCTAGGCTCATCATTTGTGTCTGCTGACCACCAGCTAGGCTCATCATTTGTGTCTGCTGACCACCAGCTAGGCTCATCATTTGTGTCTGCTGACCATCAGCTAGGCTCATCATTTGTGTTTGCTGACCACCAGCTAGGCTCACCATTTGTGTCTACTGACCACCAGCTAGGCTCATCATTTGTGTTTGCTGACCACCAGCTAGGCTCATCATTTGTGTCTGCTGACCACCAGCTAGGCTCATCATTTGTGTCTGCTGACCACCAGCTAGGCTCATCATTTGTGTTTGCTGACCATCAGCTGGTTATAAGACCGTACGATCTCTAATAGACAGACGTTACGACCGTTGACAGGGGACTTTCAATTCAGAGAGGAACCTATTTCTAGACTCTGTGTATTTCTATTAGACTCTCTCTCTCTCTCTCTCTCTCTCTCTCTCTCTCTCTGGGTGTGTGTGTGTGTTGAGAGAGATGGAGTCAGAGAGGGAGAATGAAATGTGTCGTATTATTATCCTACACTGTCAACATTACCCCCCCCCCCCCCCAGTATTAACGCTTCAATGTTTTTGTATGCTTCTACTTCACACTGTTCCTCTTTGATTTGCTCCTAGGATCAAAATAATAAGTAATAAGAATACAAGTAAACAAAAAAATGTTGACATTGATGACAAGTGAATGTCATGAGATAGATTAAAGGAATGCTTTGACGGGGAAACGATCCAGAGGGAAGTGTTTCTATTTCGGTAACAATGCCCTTGACAGGAGGAGATAACCGAAATAGATGGTCTTGGTAATTCCGCAGTAACTACCTCCCTTAAAAAAAAGAAGAATAATGAACAAATGAGAAGTTGTCCATCTTGTCCTTGTGATTTGAACTCTTAGTATATTTGATATATTATACGAGCTAAGAGTTACCTTGTTATGTAACGAGAGAACTCTGTAGACTATACCTTAGTGTTTTACGTTTTATATACTATTATTTTTTTATAGATACAAGTTAATGGTTTAGTGATCTGTCATGTGAAAGTCTGGTTCTGGGAGTTGCCCCAAACATCATATTGTTGTTTTTGATATAGTATTTCTACAATATCAATCGTAACTCTCTCTTGGTAAATTATTGTGATGCATTTTAAAACTACATTTGTCTAGTTAGTTACCTATTAACAAAGTCAATTGTCGTACATAAATACAGGAATTAAAACATATTTTTTTTCTTTTTACATACATGTGAACATAAACCTTTTTTTTTAAAGTAGCAAGGGAAGTAATCAAATAAATACAATTAACGTGAACAATATTTACACGCTTACTTCCCTTGCACCGTTCTCTATAACCATAGCACATCCGCACACTTCTCGTTTTCTAATATATCTACGCTAATAAAGAAAATCTTTTTATTTTTTTTTTAAACGCGTTCATTCCCTTGTTACTTATGAAAACACAGTGGCATCCCTTGATCCCAAGACTTGAATTTCGCCAGGACGAGCCCAAGTGAGCTCTTTATAAAGTAGCTAAGGTTATGGTGTGTGTCATTGCTTGTTTCTATTTGTTGATTACATTCTGACGCGGATCATTTGTTTGTATTGGATGAATATATTCCCATGTGACTAGGTGTAAGTCCAAGGTCTTGGAGGTTATAACTAGGGAGTGACAGTGGGAGACAGGGAGACCATGACAGAGAGGCGTGTGAGCGGTGGATCTATATTGTTCAACATCTTGTTAGATCACTTGTGTTTTCTACAACAGTTGAAGTTAAAAGATGCATATAATAAATGTCCATGTTTAAATAGAAGCTTGTTGAAGTTTTTGAGTAAAGTTCTGCAGTAAGAAATTATAGGTCTACACAGGTTTAGTTGGACTAAATGTCTGGAGTTTATAAAACCCAAAACGACCAAAGTCTAAAGTCTAAAGTTAAGATGTACACAGAAAAAAAAAGACAAGGAAATTAAATAGAAACAGAGGTGTATAAAAAAAGCAGAAGAAAAGAGGCTGAGAAGGCAGAAGAAAAGAGGCTGACAAGGCAGAAGAAACGAGGCTGACAAGGCAGAAGAAAAGAGGCTGACAAGGCAGAAGAAAAGAGGCTGACAAGGCAGAAGAAAAGAGGCTGACAAGATAGAAGAAAAGAGGCTGAGAAGGCAGAAGAAAAGAGGCTGACAAGATAGAAGAAAAGAGGCTGAGAAGGCAGAAGAAAAGAGGCTGACAAGGCAGAAGAAACGAGGCTGACAAGGCAGAAGAAAAGAGGCTGACAAGGCAGAAGAAAAGAGGCTGACAAGGCAGAAGAAAAGAGGCTGACAAGATAGAAGAAAAGAGGCTGAGAAGGCAGAAGAAAAGAGGCTGAGAAGGCAGAAGAAAAGAGGCTGACAAGGCAGAAGAAAAGAGGCTGAGAAGGCAGAAGAAAAGAGGCTGACAAGGCAGAAGAAAAGAGGCTGAGAAGGCAGAAGAAAAGAGGCTGAGACGGCAGAAGAAAAGAGGCTGAGAAGGCAGAAGAAAAGAGTCTGAGAAGGCAGAAGAAAAGAGGCTGACAAGGTAGAAGTAAAGAGGCTGACAAGGTAGAAGAAAAGAGACTGAGAAGGCAGAAGAAAAGAGGCTGACAAGGCAGAAGAAACGAGGCTGACAAGGCAGAAGAAAAGAGGCTGACAAGGCAGAAGAAAAGAGGCTGACAAGGCAGAAGAGAAGAGGCTGACAAGATAGAAGAAAAGAGGCTGAGAAGGCAGAAGAAAAGAGGCTGACAAAGCAGAAGAAAAGAGTCTGACAAGGCAGAAGAAAAGAGGCTGAGAAGGCAGAAGAAAAGAGGCTGACAAGGCAGAAGAAAAGAGGCTGAGAAGGCAGAAGAAAAGAGTCTGAGAAGGCAGAAGAAAAGAGGCTGAGAAGGCAGAAGAAAAGAGGCTGACAAGGTAGAAGAAAAGAGGCTGAGAAGGCAGAAGAAAAGAGGCTGACAAGGTAGAAGTAAAGAGGCTGACAAGGTAGAATAAAAGAGGCTGAGAAGGCAGAAGAAAAGAGGCTGACAAGGCAGAAGAAAAGAGGCTGACAAGGTAGAAGTAAAGAGGCTGACAAGGTAGAAGAAAAGAGGCTGGGAAGGTAGAAGAAAAGAGGCTGAGAAGGCAGAAGAAAAGAGGCTGACAAGGTAGAAGAAAAGAGGCTGAGAAGGCAGAAGAAAAGAGGCTGACAAGGTAGAAGAAAAAAGGCTGAGAAGGCAGAAGAAAAGAGGCTGACAAGGTAGAAGAAAAGAGGCTGAGAAGGCAGAAGAAAAGAGTCTGACAAGGTAGAAGAAAAGAGGCTGACAAGGTAGAAGAAAAGAGGCTGAGAAGGTAGAAGAAAAGAGGCTGAGAAGGCAGAAGAAAAGAGGCTGACAAGGTAGAAGAAAAGAGGCTGAGAAGGCAGAAGAAAAGAGGCTGACAAGGTAGAAGTAAAGAGGCTGACAAGGTAGAAGAAAAGAGGCTGAGAAGGCAGAAGAAAAGAGGCTGACAAGGCAGAAGAAAAGAGGCTGAGAAGGCAGAAGAAAAGAGGCTGAGAAGGCAGAAGAAAAGAGGCTGAGAAGGCAGAAGAAAAGAGGCTGACAAGGTAGAAGAAAAGAGGCTGAGAAGGTAGAAGTAAAGAGGCTGACAAGGTAGAAGAAAAGAGGCTGAGAAGGCAGAAGAAAAGAGGCTGACAAGGCAGAAGAAAAGAGGCTGACAAGGTAGAAGTAAAGAGGCTGACAAGGTAGAAGAAAAGAGGCTGACAAGGCAGAAGAAAAGAGGCTGAGAAGGTAGAAGAAAAGAGGCTGAGAAGGCAGAAGAAAAGAGGCTGACAAGATAGAAGAAAAGAGGCTGAGAAGGCAGAAGAAAAGAGGCTGACAAGGTAGAAGAAAAGAGGCTGACAAGGTAGAAGAAAAAAGGCTGAGAAGGCAGAAGAAAAGAGGCTGACAAGGTAGAAGAAAAGAGGTTGAGAAGGCAGAAGAAAAGAGGCTGACAAGGTAGAAGAAAAGAGGCTGACAAGGTAGAAGAAAAGAGGCTGAGAAGGTAGAAGAAAAGAGGCTGAGAAGGCAGAAGAAAAGAGGCTGACAAGGTAGAAGAAAAAAACTTGTTCTGACCCTTGTTTTGATCGTCATCAAGAATGCTCTCCATCTGCTCGTGCTTCTCATGTCGGCGGTGGTTGCCGTTGTGAAGGTTGTTGTTGGTGGTGCTGGGGCTATTGTTGTTGTTGTTGTTGTTGTTGTTAGTGTTGTGGCTCTGTCTCATGTTATGTTGGAACTGGTGCACGCCCTGTGGTGAGTAGTTCTGGGCGCCATTTTCTTTATCTGAAACTAGAGTAGCATACAAAATATAAACTTTTTTTTTGTTGAATATTGCCAGTCAATTGTTTTAAAAAAAAATATAATCGAAAGCTCTGCTTGTATATTATAAAAAGGTCTAAGTGCCAACAAGTTGCCTTCGTCACAGTGAGTTGATCAATGCACCCACTGATTTCGCTGCGCTCCACTGGGTTGCTCTGTATCAAGTGTAGTCTAATTGAATTTCCCATTTGATTGGACATATAAAAATTATCTTATTTTTTAACAAATAACATATAAAATAAAATGATATTCCCACACACACGTACAAATACAGAGTATGAATGTAAATACAAGATACAATATATATAATAGAAATGTAAACATCTTATACAAGTTTTCTTTGAAGATAATTATACTATGCGTGAGCGGAGGAGGTGATATCTTCACCCCCCTTACCCCTAAACTTGGACCTTTTTTTTAAATTTTTTTTTTATTTATGAGTTTCCGAAGGAAAATGAAATTTCAAAAATGTTTTTTTTACATTTTCAAATACAAGAAAAGTTAAAGAGACAAAACAAAAAAAAAGGCCATTCTAAAATCACCCCCCCCCCCCATCCCCATATGTGCCTGTGTTAAGTTGTGAACAGTAATAAATAGAGCAATTGAAAATCACAGTTATAGGAACATTTTCAAACTACTTTTGCCTCTAGACACATTGATGTAGAAGATCAAAGTTTCAGGTCGATCATTAATTCACTTTTGGAATGGATAATAATTCGAAGTGGGGGGGGGGGAATAATAGGGCAGAATAAATGTCAGCAGTTGAGAAGTTATGAATGCCAATGTGAGAGTTCCACAGAGATCTATAGACATGCATTAGAATTAAGATTTAGATTTAAATTCACAGGTTCTCCACTGACTCCAGGACACAGGTCTGCTGTTTTCTTCACTCTGTATTGAGACTCCCCGTCACTAAGTCATAGAAGGTCAGAGATTTACACACATTTTGTGTGTGTGTGTGTTTCGTACTGCGAACAAAAACAAAATATTTTAATCTAACAAATCTTTAAAATGAGTAAGAGGCGTTTCGGGGAAGGGGGGGGGGGCTCATTTGTTATTAAACTCCTCAGGAGATATTGCGTTGACACCCGTTCCGCCCCCCCCCCCCCCCCCATAATATCTCTCAGATACGAACTACTGGCTTGGGAGCTTGTCAAATGATCAATAAAACAAAATGCGTTGAAGTCCTTAAATGTTAGGTGGGCGCCACAAACACGAAGTCAGGGCGTGGGCCTGGGGATTATTACCGTACACACTACGGAGTACTAATCATACACCCTAGTACAGCTCTGATGAAAAGATAACCATTTGAACCGTACACGTGAACTCCCCCTCGCCCGCCCCTCGTTATTCACGTAGTTCTTCAATGGCTTTTTGTTGTAAGAAAATGCTCTATGGAGTTTTTGGCTTAAAGAGCAGACGTGTAGAGGTTATAGACATCTTTTTTTTTGTCCTTCTGCTAGTTAGTAGTTCAGAGGAAACGTATTCATAGTCACACACACACACACACGTTTAAAGGAAGAATAAAAAAGCTTATCTAAGGGGAAAAACTCCACAATTTACAATTATATTTCTAAAATGTAGAAGTTATTTCCCTTTTTTGATATATCAAAATAAATATTTAATTATCAATGATAAAATGACTAATAGTTTTTTTTTTTTTATTATTATTGATTCATATTTTGTTCTGTACAATATATAAATGTTTAAAGTTTCAACTTGTTCCGAGAATTTGTGTGGGAGAAAAAACGTGTACAATTATCTAAGGGGAGAAAACCTTAAATATTTAGCCATAAATATATGAATAATGAAGAATAAATTTCCCTTGGCGGTAACAGGCAAATAGTTAATAACCAGTAATTAACTGACTATTTTTTTTCAATCGATTCATGTCTTGTCTTTGCCAATAAATATATTAGCAAAGTTTCAATTTGATCTGAGAATTCTTGTATTAGAAATCGCGTGTTTAAACTTTTTATCAGTCAGACAAAGGGAGTTAATATGAACTTTGTAAAAATTTTTATGCATACAATCATCTGTCCCTTCTGTAGTTATATGCTCACGTCTGAATAATAGCATTTAAAGAATACTTTTGTGTTCCTTGTTGAGGTTAATTAAAAAGATATTTACATTTTAAACACTATAAACAAGAAATTTAAATTCTTTATATCTTAATGTATAAAAAAAATATTCAAATCAGATGTGACCATAAAAGAATGTACGAAGTCTTTAGATATATATCCATAAATGAGAATTTTTTCCGTAGCAATGTAACAGTAACCCAAACATAAGAACCCAAACATAAGTTCGCTAATCTTTCAAAATGAACAGTGAGTTAGTAATTAGTTAAACACTTTACTAATGTACATCAATACACAATGATTCTACAACCAAATTAGGTAGAACAATTTTTAAATAATTTGATATAAGAACAAAGAAGATCGGAGCGACAGCACCAATTATAAGCTCTAGTTTACAAGACCAGTGTGATGAGCACCTCGCTATACCGCACCGAAGTCATAGAATGGAAAAAAATCTTCAATCTGCAATGCCCAAAGTGGATCCTTCAAATAAGGTGGCAAGATTAAAATAAAAACAATGAGGAAGTACTGCGAATAACAGGGTGCCAGGTCCAGGACATCCGCGCTGTTATCAGCAACAGACGCCATGGCTGGCTTGGTGACGCTCATATAATGTCACAAGGTCGACTTCTACGAGACATTCTGTATGGCGATCCAACAGAAGGCAGGAGAGCCGCTGGGCGTACACTCTTAAAGTGTGAGAACGCAATATGAAGCTTTTCAAAATCAACACTAACAGTTAGGAAAAAGTGGCACTGGATAGATCCACATGGAGGGTAAATATAAACGAATGGTCATGAATTGCAGATGGCATACACACCAGAAGTAGAAAGAAAGGTAAAAGTGCAACATCGCCTGGTGATTACAGATGCCCAACCTGTGACCACCAGTATCATGGATTGGCCTCTTCAGTCACACAAAAAATTGCAAAAGGAAAAGATCGTCTCTCTAGACGTAAAATGCACCAGAGACAGAGCCACCTTCTAAATTCACACACAAAAAGTTGCAAACGGAAAGGATCGTCTCTCGAGATGCAAAATGCCACAAGGACATAGCCACCTTCTAAATTCACACACAAAAAGTTGCAAACGGAAAGGATCGTCTCTCGAGATGCAAAATGCCACAAGGACAGAGCCACCTTCTAAATTCACACACAAAGAAGTTGCAAAGGGGTAAAACATATATATATACATTAAAGAGATTGTCTTGCTGCTCAGCTGAAGTCATATATCTAAATCTAGATGTTGATATGACAATCTAACACTACTGACATTCAATCTCAGAGGTCAGACAAAGAAAGGTTAACGTGGTCATACGATCTGTGGAGACATGGCAAGGGGGAGACACTGCGATCTTGTCTTTTTTTTTTAATACAATTTTTTGCTGAAGATAGAAACGTCTGGTGATCTAGATGATTCCGATGAGTGCGTTTGTATGTGTGTGCGTGTGTCTGTATTTGCGTGTGTTTGTATGTGGATGGAAGCAGGTGAGACAGAAAGAAAAAAAAAAGGTTTAAAATGATACAATTAAAAGTAACAGCAGAAACAAGTGTGGCGCATGGATGTCTCGGGCATACATACAATCGTACAATCTGAGAGGAGTCTCACGAATGCAAACACCCTCACGTTGTTATGGAGTCTGCGTGTGCGTTTCCAAGGTGATGATGAAGAAATGGAGCATTAAATGTGAGTCTTGTAGAGTGATGCAAGATAAGCGGCTCTGTCATAATCTATGTTAAGAACGAGAGACAACTCTAGGAAGCCAGAGTGTACGGACGTGTTGTCCTAGTGAGTTAGATTTGTTTAATTAAAATACAAATATATATAGAGTATATCAGTTGTGTTTTTATTTCACAAGTCTATATTGTAGTAAAAGTTATATTTAGTTTGTTTTTTTCCACAAAAAGAACTTTAAGTTGTTTCAAGTTTTATATAATTTAAAATATTGTTATACGCCAACGCCGGCTTAGTTGTTCACTAGCAAGCTGGTCTATAAGTCAACGACCGTCATCAAAATATACGTATGGAGTATATACGTATATACATCATGGCTGCACCCCTCCCCGCCCGTGACATTGTGACAGTTTACGCCACTGTACCACTGACTTGTGACATTGTGATAGTTCATTCCTCACTGTAAACACCCACACATCCACCTGTGACAGTTCCTTCTACTGCAACCCCACCCTACCTCCTTTCCAACAAGTAGAATGCAATCATTTTTTTTTTAAATAGTCTGTTACACGTGTTCAAACCTGATTCCCACAGTAACTAGATCTAGAGTTTATCTTAAATAATGCATCTGACACCTCCCCCTCTCCACCCCCCTTTCACGCCTTTGTTCACCGTAATCTTTCTAATATAAAATAAGTTCTTTCGTGTAAAGTGGGCCGCAGAGGGGCTTGTATTGAAATGAGGGTTTTTTTCCCCTTAAAGATACCATCTTTGTTTTGTTGCGACCGACACAGGAAAAAGACCACACTTTGAAATGTTTCTGAAAATGTCCCACTACGCACTGAATAGAAGACACAACGTTTGCGGGTTTTTTTTTATACTTACAAAAAAAAAAAAAGGGTAAGACGCATCTAGTACTTAATGGATCTACCCCCACCCTCACACAAATATACCGACCTATAACAGCCCGTTTTCACAATTCATCTAGGCAATCTGCGCCACTTCTCTGCGGCGAGGAGTAGATCGTGGAGTGATACTATATATAACGTTTGGTTAGTTGGTAGGGGAGGGGGGGTCAACTCAGCCTCTTCACACGTGTACTTCCGCTAAAGAAAGAGAGACAGATCCTAAGACAAGAAAGAGAGACAGATCCTAAGACAAGCAAGAGAGACAGATCCTAAGACAAGAAAGAGAGACAGATCCTAAGACAAGAAAGAGAGACAGATCCTAAGACAAGAAAGAGAGACAGATCCTAAGACAAGAAAGAGAGACAGATCCTAAGACAATAAAGACAGATCCTTGGACAAGCAAGAGAGACATCCTAAGACAAGAAAGAGAGACAGATCCTAAGACAAGAAAGAGAGACAGATCCTAAGACAAGAAAGAGAGACAGATCCTAAGACAAGAAAGAGAGACAGATCCTAAGACAAGAAAGAGAGACAGATCTTAAGACAAGAAAGAGAGACAGATCCTAAGACAAGAAAGAGAGACAGATCCTAAGACAAGAAAGAGAGACAGATCTTAAGACAAGAAAGAGAGACAGATCCTAAGACAAGAAAGAGAGACAGATCCTAAGACAAGAAAGTGAGACAGATCCTAAGACAAGAAAGAGAGACAGATCCTAAGACAAGAAAGACAGACAATGTCAATGTCTGGATATGTGTGTGTGTATTTGCTTCGGACAGATCGTTGGACTCAAAGGAGCTTCCTCAAAGCAGATTGCAGAGCATTTTAAGAGAACCAAACTGGCTCACAAACAGGATTGTAAACTCCACAAGAATTTTGTGACATCGATGACAAAATCTGGTCACAAAAATTGGATGGAGTTGAAACATGTTTTAAAGGGGAAAAAATGAGATGCGAATGAAAGCTTCCACAGTGTTTTGATTAGGGCCAGGTTCAGAGTTCAAGCTAATCAATGCTCTATTGATATGAAGCCTATATCAAGATAAGCTGAAATGCATCTTTCACACAGATGGGGTTATGATACACCTGATTGACCGACATGTTTACTTTTGGTCCAGCAAGGTTTCGTCTAGTTTTCTACACGGACCTGTAGCCCGATAGAGGAGTCCCCTTCAACGCCCCCGGAGGTCATCCAAGTTTCTTGCTACTACATGTACAAATTAAACAAAAGGGGAGTAAGCGAGATCGAATTTGAATTCAAAACACCCGTGCATTGATTTTCTCTTGCGTTCTCTTTATGATGTGGTAGGTGAGGGAGAATTTAGATGTCTAGTATAATATCTGAGATGAACTGCTCAGTGGTTTTAGGATCAGTCAGTTCTTCGTATAGTTTTTTTTTTTTTTTGGGGGGTGGCAGGGGTCTTATTCGGGCCTCTTTATGGAGAGTGCAGTTCTGAAGGACATGATCAGCATTTTCAGGTGACACTCCAAAAAGGCGATCTTTCCTGAACCCAATTTTTCAGCTTCCGGAACATGTGTTGTTTCATTCTGTTAAGTCCGGTGTATTCCAAAGAAATTATTGATCTTGCGCTGACAGGGTTTATCTTTACAAAAAAAAAAAAAAAGAACTAAAGTAAAGCAAAGTAGCCTTTTCAGACTTTGCGATCTATTGGGCGTAAAAAGGTCATATGTTTCTTTGACCAAAAGTTAACAAGGGTGTCGTGTGGCCAGCACAACGACCATCAAGCTTTACTTTCCACAACGTAGGTCAGGTAACCATTAGAGTTGTGTGGACTCAGAGGGGATCTTAACTCGCGAAATTCAAAATCAAAACAAAACAAAAACAGAAACATTAAAAATTAAATTTATACATGATCTATATGTATTGTTATTTAGTCATAAAAAGGCTCGAACCGGAGACAACTGGGTCCATGAGCTAAGTGCTTGACCATTCACCCACCACGTCCTAACAAAAAGTAAAACTACAAGGAATTAAAAAATAACCTGGTATTTGATCTAAATTTATTTTTATTCAGTAAAAAAAACAACACACACACAGTTGAAATAATTTTTTTTTTAAAGATTTTCAGTGAAACATGTTGAGATCTATGTAAATTAAAAGAAACGGCTAGCACGCATTATCTAGTTACGGCAACATTGGATTAGGGAAACTTTCGAATGGCGATCGTGATTAAAATTTCTATAGGTGTTGTTTTTTTTCCCCCAAAGATTGCATTGCCAAAAACACCCAAGAAAAACACACAAAAAAATTAAAAATTCATGGATTTCACGAGTAATTTCCAACTTTGTTCAGATATAGTTCCTAGTCCAAGCGTCCATTTGGTTGTCCTATTTTCCGGCTGTTGACACGCGAGAGTCCTCATGCATCCCACATGCGAAATGCTCCAGACAACGAAATGCTCGAGACTCTTTAAGGTCACTGTCTTTAGTTACTATTGAAGTCCAATCATGTTATACTTTTCAGCCAATGCTAATGATTTTTTTTTAAACATATTATTTTGATTCATTATTTCCAAGAAGATTACAATGCCAAAATCACACATGCCAAACATAGCTTCAGCATGTGCTAGGTCAACATTATTCCTAAATTGTTCATGATAATTTGGATGACCGTTGGTTCCTGTTGACTTTGAAATTTTTTTTTATTTTTTTTTTCGGATTATACTTTAAACTTGCAATAACACATAAGGCTTATGTTAATTGACTTAAAAATTATTATCCTGTCCAAAAAAAAAATCTATTTATTCCCAAAATGATTTTAAACAAAAACATATTTATTTCTTGATTTAATATGACCGCAATGTCTCCTCCAGCCTCAAAGGCGAACCATGTCCCCTGATTGACAGTATCCATTGAAACAATGCACCAGTTGATCTTGACGACAAAGAAAAACAACCCGGAGAAGTAGCACCCACAAAATGGAGGCATCGGGTTACCTCCCCATGGTGTCCTCAAGATCAATTGATACATTTGTTTCTAGGAGTAGATATGCCTGAGGTGAGGAGGGTTAGGCACGTGACCATGTTAAAACTTGTTTTGTTTGGAAGAATTTACACTTTAGCGTCAGAAAGAAACTTGTAGATTGTAGAGTTCCAGAAGTCGTTTCCAATGCGTTCTCTCCAAAATCTCACAGAAGCTCAACAGAAAATACTTTAAAAAAAAACAGTTTAAGGAGCCCGTTTCACGAACGCTGTACAATGATCACATTAAGTCAAGAGACAAAGAGTCTATTTTAACATGAGTAAAATATAATTAAAAGAAGATTTAAAAAATGGGGTGCTGAAGCTAACGCTTTCGCTACTTCGTGGAAATACTCTCAGCTCAGTTTACATTCTTCGAGTAACTGATGATTCTGAGATCCACCTTTGAGGTTTCACATTCAGTTCATCTAAGTAGATCTAGTTGTTGTTTTTAATAAACAGAATTCACTTAGAACCTATCGAGTTAGATCTAATTCATTTTCAACCAGATTCACTCAGAAGCTATTAAGGTAGATCTAGGTTTTTATTTTCAACCAGATTCACTCAGAAGCTATTAAGGTAGATCTAGGTTTTTATTTTCAACCAGATTCACTCAGAAGCTATTAAGGTAGATCTAGGTTTTTATTTTCAACCAGATTCACTCAGAAGCTATTAAGGTAGATCTAGGTTTTTATTTTCAACCAGATTCACTTAGAAGCTATTAAGGTAGATCTAGGTTTTTATTTTCAACCAGATTCACTCAGAAGCTATCAAGGTAGATCTAGGTTTTTATTTTCAACTAGATTCACTTCAACATCTAAGTAGATCTAAGTTCCAGATTCCGAAATGTTTTCTAACATGTCATTCCTGATATTAATAAACTAATCATTCAGTTAGTATTTATTTTTTCACACCTTCCACATTAAAGACTGGTTATAATTTAGATATAATAAGTACACATACTGGTTATAATTTAGATATAATAAGTACACATACTGATTATAATTTAGATATAATATGTACACATACTGGTTATAATTTAAATATAATAAGTACACATACTGGTTATAATTTAGATATAATAAGTACACATACTGGTTATAATATAGATATAATAAGTACACATACTGGTTATAATTTAGATATAATATGTACACATACTGGTTATAATTTAGATATAATAAGTACTCATACTGGTTATAATATAGATATAATAAGTATACATACTGGCTATAATTTAGATATAATAAGTACACATACTGGTTATAATTTAGATATAATAAGTACACATACTGGCTATAATTTAGATATAATAAGTACACATACTGGTTATAATTTAGATATAATAAGTACACATAGCTTTAAACATGAACCCAGTCCAATAGAATGGTAAAAATAGTAGCAAAATATAGGAGTAGGTCTGAAGAGAGGGTGGGGGGTAGGGCGGAGTATCGTCTGACTGCTACACGTGCACTATACTGGCCACTGCATAGACAGACCGAGACGGCCTGGTGACTTGGCTGCACCCAATCGCCATGGTTCAACACCTAAATTTACTATCACAACACCACGGCCCAGTGCCGCTACAGCTGGACCGTGTCGATCAACTGTTGACTTCACAACACCACGGCCCAGTGCCGCTACAGCTGGACCGTGTCGATCAACCGTTGACTTCTCCGTGTGGTCTCGGTCGTACGGTTTTCAAAGGAAACAATTCCGTTCAAGTTAAACAAACACTTTCACGACCTGTCTTTGACAGTGCAGCGGGGCAGTAGTACCTTGCGACATTGAGAGTATCTTACAAACACTGCGACATTAGAGTATCTTACAAACACTGGTGTAACTGGGATGTATGGGTGAGAGTCCCACAACGCTTGGCTACGGCTTGTCCTCCTAACAAGGGGGCTCGAATTTGAATCCCGACTCGAGCAGAGTTGTGTTTTTTTTTTTTTTTTTCTGAGCGCCTAAAGGCAGCACGGAAACCTCCTCCCAGATACCCCCTCCCTCCACTGGTCCACAAAAGAGACCGTAGCACAAGTATACTGTAAGCAGGAAAGATGCGCAATACAAAACCTTTTTTTTTTCAATAGCAAGACGGGAGAATCTTACACACATAAGTGTAAGCTGTTTTATGTTTACATTCTAACGCAGGATGGCGGCGGGTAGGGTTCGAACCCGGGATCATCACGACCATCGAACGACAGTCCAGAGTGCATACTACATCACCAGGCAGCAAGGTGACGAAACAAGAGTATCTTGATAAACCAAAGCGCAAGTTGCGACACGATTGAAACTCACTACACAATAGGGACTTACAAGAGAAGCGTGATTTGTAGGCGTAACAATGGCTCCTTACGAGATAGCAAAGTTCTGCCTTAGTTTATTGGATGATGTCATATCCCGAGATTACTACAAGAGTCCTGAGTGATGGTCTAATAAGAACAATAGTATAACCGGAAACCTTGTGGCCCGTCGAGCCAAGAAAAGAATCCTACTTTTTGTTTGAGAGAGTTGTTGTTTTTTTATGCCAGCGATTTAGTTTAATCCTTACCCCAAAGCGTTTTCAGTTCCTAAGTCTGTAATTATATTCTTATATCTTTAACAGCAGAGAGGGGCTTTTTTGTGCTCACCTGAGATGAACTCCAATGGGCAACACAAAATGAAGGCTTAGGCTTTCCGTCATGCCCTGGCCTGACACTTTGCCCAGAGCTCCCTCCCAAAGAAGTTCGAGTGACACTACAGGCACGTTTCCCCGCAGACATCCACCACTGTCTACTTCGTCTCCTCACAGTGTCGGCGACGGGCAACAAGATTTCCGGAACCGTACAAAGTATACACCTATGGGACTGTGTGCCTTTTCGCACTGCGATTTTGTTATCTCTTCCGACCTTCTAAGCCTCCACCGTGGGTCGTGTCGGTCCTAGAGGCGCATATGCTGCTAAACACCACTCGGATTAAGCCATGATTTTAACCATTTCACATCGTGTGATGGTATTTGGTTATAGCCAAGAGGTACATATTTATTTATATTGTATAAAAATATATACATATCGATAGTTATGCGGTAAAAATATAAATAGCAGATTTTCCATTACTGCTGCCTGCATCTGAGGATCGTCATGAGTACAGACAAAATAAGTCTTTGGGTGATACACGCGTCAATGTTCAAGTTTTAGGAGCAGACATTGTGTCACAACTCACAACCATGTACATGAGCTAGACAGTCCTACCAACAAAGAAAAAAAAACTGCTTTATTTCAGAGTTACTTCCCTTCGATTAAGTTTATTTAGCAGAAGTAACCTCGACACGAAGAAACTTTCTGACACCAAATGTTTTCGTATTAAAAAAAAATAAAAATATAAGCGTTTTATAGCTTCGGGACACTAGCGACTGAAATGGTCGGCGCCGAAACGACGGCGCCAATCGTACGCTCCGCTAATTGTAGTGATGTCAATGAGAATTCATAGACCCAGGGTTCCATTCAGGTTCAAACCTCTACAAGCCAACTAAACACGGACTCAAATCTTTTGATGAGGTCTACACATAAGTCTGTGGGATGCCAGACACGGTTTGATGAACACAATTCTACCTGTACGCAAAGGAACACGGCTAAAAGGACAAGTAAAAGAAACATAGATGACTTATCAAAGTGTTCATAATTCAGATATTGTGCAAAACTAGTGGTGCGTGCGTAGAAATAGAAACACAGTTCTAAAAATAGCATGTTACTAGAAAGGGGAAAGAAGTGAAGAACTAGAATACGTATACATAAACTCTCAATAGTCTTAATAAAAACATCACAGCAACTGTTTTTGTAGGATGGGGTGGAGGAGATTTAAAATGCAATATAATTATTAAATAGGAAGTCTGATTAAGTTCACCAATTCACTAACCGTTTACAAATCTTCTCGCATTGGACTATGTTTATACAAATAGAAATGAATACAGAAACAAGGTTACAAAGACAGGTTATATAGACTTATAATCAGTCCCCGAAATGATCCAAGTAGCACACCAAATAGCATTCGAACACGGGACTTACGATTCCAAGTGTCTTGCCCCATAGCCACAGCATCTCCATAGATTCATTTAGCGTACACCATAGACATATATATATATATAGACTGGACGATAAAGTAAACATTATTATGGGAAACATTTGGGAAAAGATAAGTTTGTATGAGTTATACAGCAGTTATGAGCAGTGTAAAATTAAAAGTATTTATAGTTTGTTTTTCAGCCATAACCTATATAATTGATAGAACCCCTTCTGTATTATTATATCTCTAATCGTGCCTAATTATAAATAGTTTTAAATACTAGATTTAGATCTAGTCTATATATATACTATAGTAAACAAATACTACTTACTACTAGTACTATACTACTATACTATACTATAAACTATAATTGTAATCTGTATAGTCTAGTCTATAGTCTATAGTTAGTATATAAATAGTCTAGGACTAGATTCAAGATTGTCACTAGATCTATGATCTATACTTATACTAGATCTAGTCTATAGTCTGCATGCATAGATGATAGACTGACTAGTTTAATAAGTAGTTATAGTAGTAAAAAGTATGAAAAGTATTAAACCTAGTTATTACAAATATTAGTCATATTTATTAGATTTAGATCTATCAATATTAAATTAGTGACAGTCACAGTCTGAATTATTCTGAATTACTGAAACTGAAAGTTAATGTGTATAATATTCTTTTTTTTTTTTCAACCTTTAGAATTTATCCTTGGCCTATCGTACTACGAACATTAGAGCACGTTCTACTCATTTTTTTATACTAAAAACTAATTCTAACAATTTGAATCGATAAGACGACCGCCATACACTAATAAAGAAGCCATGTCAACAAACATAGATCCACATCACAAACCTATATATATTTGCCTATGTCTATGATTATGCAACAAAGGCAAAATATTGGGAATATGGCAGTTTTGTACTTTTCAAAACTAAAGATCATAATTATATATTGGCGGAAATGTTAGTCCTAGAATTTATAGATCAATTGCCGCCATTTTTTCACATAGAGTACATAAAACATATTTGACTCCCCCCAAATAAAAATAACTTCCTACTTCCAGTCTATATTTATTTATGTCTATGGCGTACACTTATAATTTTTAAAATAATAATTACTAACTTTATCCATACATACAAAATTAATAACATGTTACATGTAATAAAGAAAAACTAAAAAAAGATTTATTCTTCTGACAAAATTAGATAAATTGGCAACACGAAAAAAAAAATTCTTGAACTTCTTTAAGCTACAATTTTGTACAAACGACTTAACAAGACTTTCCCCCTTGGAAATAAAAATTAGTATCTCCATTGTCATTTGTCATACAAACTACACACAGATCTAGCTAGATCTAGACCTAGTATAGATCTAAATATAGATTCAAGATCTAAGTCTAAGTCTAGAACTAGAACTAAGTCTAGATCTAGAAAAAGATCTAAGTCTAGATCTAGATCTAGAACTAGATACAGAATCTTGATTTTAGAATATACAATATCTAGACTAGAACTCGTATGAATTTACATGTTTAACCTTACAATTACTAGACCTAGGCATATGTTATGATCATGAATAGCAGACCATTTGTTACCAGGTAATGGTGTACTATGCTGTTCGTATCCGATTCATTTCCTAATGTGATACTATTGTTTACATAATAAATAAATCTGCACCCCTAGGCTGTCAGGAGTTAAGTTATTGCCTTAATAATTAAAATTTTGTTCAAATTATTGATACATTTATAATATATGTATATATTATAAATATATCTAGTTCTGGGCTCTATTTAGATGTCAAGTGTAGGCCCCTATAATAAGGATATGTCAAAACTGCGCGCTATAAAAGTTGTTCATTATTTTTTAAACTTATAACTAAAACGAAGTTCGCATCAAAATTTAAAAAATACATTTGAATCAATATTCTATTCAATGAGTTAGTTAATAAATGGAAAAAATATTTTTTCTAATGATCCGTTGACACTTTTATCATTGTGACCTTAGGTGCAATTTTTTTGAACCAATGCGCGAATCTATGAATGAAGCTTAAATTATTAATGAAGAAATCCATGACTTTTTAAAAAAAGTTATCTCCCCAGAAGTTTTTCATTTAAAAGTGGTGTAATTTTTTGAAAAATCTGCTTGCATATATAATTTTTTAAATTTGATGGTTCACTTTCGGAAAAGAAAAAAAGTAGCCGTTGCATCAGAGCTTTGAATGATCTAAAATATCATGATGTCCGATTTTCCTTTTCTCTTCTAGTTTCTGAGATGTAAACGGGACAGACGGACAGACAGCGTGTTATCCCCTTTCGTGGGCCGCTAAAAATGTGAAAGTTAAAGTCACGACATACACAAATGAAATTAATTATCGTAGACCCCCAGGGACATCACATAGACCCCCAGGGACATCTCATAGACCCCCAGGGACATCTCATAGACCCTCAGGGACATCTCATAGACCCCCAGGGACATCTCATAGACCCCCAGTTTTTTTTTCTCACTTTCTTAGACCCTTTGGATGTCTTCGTAGACCCCTTGGGGCCTATATAGACCACTTTGGGATCGCTGCACTAAAGTCTACGCTATTTAACTAGCTAATAAAACGCAAGATGTCCGTTTGTCTCAAGAAATGTAAACCCATCACGATGCAATGCCCTCTGTGTTTTTAAAAAGTGTAGCAAAAGTTAGGAGAGCTAGTTTAAAACTAGTCTTGAATACAGGCGCTGACTCTTGTTCACTTTTAGAATTGTAACTCAAGCCCTAATATGAAGAAGTACTGACTTGTATTCGAGCAGCATTGACGGTACCGAAACCCCCAAATACCATTCGTCTCCCTGTTTATAGTTTAGAAACTTTATCCTTCCAGAAGATTTCTACAACCTAGAGATAGGTCTAAGCGGCTCTGAGTATCAGGAAATTGCTGAGTTATTTTCAGTAGGCGCGATCCCCTCAACACATTGACATTAATACTATTATTTCAATATATGTATTGCTGTTGCTATTATAAGAAGTCACTAGATATATTAATATTGGAGTGAAGAAGATCTTTCAGAGCGGTATAAACAGTTGTATCAAAATAGTTTAGACTCGCCTCCTTTAACAGCATTTCTTGTCTTAAACTTCTATACATACTTTAGGACTAAGCAACTTATAATGTACACTGTCCATTCAACAAAGTACACTGTCCATTCAACAAAGTACACTGTCCATTCAACAAAGTACACAGTCCATTCAACAAAGTACACTGTCCATTTAACCAATGTGTAAAAAAAATTTAGTGTTGGGAAGCTATGTTGCAGTGAGAGTGTATATGTCAAGTAATGTATAAGATTCACCACAAAGTTGCATCCTTTTATGTGCCTTGACTAGATAGCGAGGGATAGCGAGAATGAAAGATTTGGTCAGAAAGAGGACAACATGAACGTCTGTCGCCGTACGGGTTGGTTGTATGAATAGATATGGTCACGGTGTTGGAACTACGCTAAACTATTAAACTAATAAATGAAAAACTGTCATGGAATCCACATATTGATGAAACTATAAAAAAAATCAAACAAAGATTTAGGATTTATTAAAAGAAATTTCTATAAGTCAAATAAGAACATAAAACTAAAATGTTATTTAACCTTGGTTAGGCCAATAATAGAATATGCATCCTCCGTTTGGGACCCCTAAACTCAAGAAAACATTAAGAAACTGGAACAGACACAAAATAGAGCAGTGAGATTCATAACTAATGAATATTCACATTTGACTAGAGTAATACCTATAGTAAAATCACTAAATTTAGAAAGCCTTCAGGACAGAGGACTCAAAAGTAAAGTAGCAATTATACATAAAACACTGAACCATAATCTTCAAATACAAAAACAAAATTTAATAAAATACTCTGAAAGACACAAAGATAAAGGCACATTCCTCGTCCCATATGCTAGGACAAATTTGTGAAAATACTCCTTCTTCCCTAGTGCTATTAGAGCATGGAATGGGTTGCCTGAGCTAGCCAGGAAAACCAGTGACTTGGCGGAATTTAAGTCATTGGTTAATATGCATGACTAAATGCATGACGCATAGGACGTAATCATTTTCTTTTTTGAAGTAACGTCTGTATTGTAGAAGATAAGATAAGATAACTATTTGTCTGCTTCATTTGTTATGGTTATAACTTCACATCTCACTGGAGGTAAGGGGCATACGCCTGTCTGGTGTCCTTTACTGAATTGACAGCCAACTTGGAAGAAAAAGTCGCTGTCCTAATTCTGGAAACTATATTCTGTAAACCATACTTAGAGTCTGATAGTCCATAAAACTCTGACCCTGGTCACACCGCGGGAGGTTTCGTCCCGAATACCAGGGACATCGCTGTGAAAATGGGTATGCAGAGTAACTTCCCCTGGCGTCTCCGATCAGGCATGATGACAAGTCGCAGATTAAACCTGGCGGCCACCCAGGTGTGTCTTTTCATAATAAAAAAAAATAGGTGGGATATAGATCTACAATAATGTGTTTTTTTAAAGTGCGCTGTTTAAAATTATATTATCATCATAATTTTGATAATTATTAATATACTATCGTTTCAAAATGTATGGGGAACAAATCCGAATTAGCTACGCCTCTGCACTTCACAAATGCCACAAGACGAGTCTACTATGCAGACCTGCTATATTCAGTTGCATGTGATGTCGGATAAAGTCTTTGTCTTATATCTAGGCCACAACAGATCGACCTAAATTTCTGTATTTACCTAGACACAATTGTCGGACTGAGACAAACAAGACACCAGAAACACAAATAAGGAACAATGTGGGAATGCGGATACATTTCCCGCTTCTGTCGTGATTTTGTTTTTGCCTTCCTTTAAGAACTTTTTCTTAAAAAAGAGTTTCAGTTCAATGCGCTGTGTGTGTGTGTGTGTGTGTGTGTTTAAATTAAAGAAATGTTTTCATTTGTAATTTTGAAGAGGGGTTGATGGCAGGGAGAAAGAGAAGGTGGGCACGGCTATGTTTGTGTACACCATTATGTGTATAAGCTATATTTGTGTATGTGTATCATACTCTACAAATACAAAACAAAACAAAATGACATCCTAAATAAGTGCTTCAGCCAATTCAAAAGTCATAACTTCACATGTGTACCACTTATAGCGTCTGACGTGTACAGATCATGGCGTCTATTGCGTATAACTCAAAGCGTCTCATGTGTACAATTCAAAGTGTCTGATGTTTACAACCTATTGAAAATTAACTTCGATATACTATAATTCTTATATTTGCCCATGTTATTTCTTGAATACCAAAAAGAAATACAAAAATGAATTTTAATGTGTTGCTGTGAATGCAATTTCGGTATGATAGCGCTTGTGTGTTTGTTTCACCATTAAAGTTGCGCCCCTTTCGATGTAATAAAGGAATCAATTGTGCAGCGCGAAGCGAATTCGTTCAGGAACATGGTGACGTCAATGGAAATGACATCACCGAGCTGGCCTGGCATGAAAGTAGGTCGCTATTATTTTCCTATGCACGTTCGAACTAAAAAGCTACTCATTTTATTCCAAGTTGGAGGAGAATCTCGGACAATGGAGCAAAATAAACCCAATATAAAAAAAATGAGTGGACAAAGGGGGGGGGGAGGGGGGGAAACTTGTTCAAAAAGTAATAAGTGAAATAACTCCACATATACAGCCACAAATCTCAATAAGAAGCATTTATTTTCGAACCAAACAAAATGATTAATCACCAATAATTATTTACTATTTTATTTTATTGATTCGTGTTCTCTTAGTTACAATAAATAATTGTGTACAGTTTCAACTTGATTCGAGAATGTGTGTGTGAGAAATAAAGTGTACAGAAATTGTACCTGACAGACAAAGTGAGTTGATTGCAAATAAAACAAAACAGAAATCTGGTAGTTGCTTTTAATAAACAGAAAATATATTGGGGGCGCAACGGTAGTCCCCTGAAGTAGAATACTCAACTATGACACGTGACTAGATATTCCGTAGATAAATAATGACTTCAGCAGCAAGTTTAAAAATACAGGTGTTCACTCTTGCGTGACAGGCACTGTTGATACACCGTGCTCGTTGTCTATCAAATCGTTGAGCTTTGGAGATCTAGATCTGTGCACGAGTCGAATTGTTGTAAGAACGGCTTAGTTGACGGCAGCATTTGAAGTCGTGGGCAGGGGGGGGGATACTTTATTCAGATATTATGTCAGTATACTGTTTTATATCAAACAGGAACCAAATAAATATTCTCTGGCACAGCCATCATAAATTTCTAATAGTTACATTCAATCATGTGCCAACATAAAAATTACAAACAGTAATTACAACCGATCTCCACTTAGGGATTTTCAAATGTGGTATGCAGCTGTACCGCCCTCTAACAAGACACTAGAAAAAATGTACGGCCTACACAGGGGCCCATAGGTAGTTACAATAATTTGGAAACACTAGTTCCCTAGAGAATATCTAATGACTACATAGGGCACTATTTAGTCATCGGACCGCCGTGTTGGCATAAGTCAGTAGCTGATATTATCATACGGGTTTAAACTATTCACCCTGTTAAGTTTCTCTCGAGACTTGAATCTGTGCTGGTAGAAATAGTGACTGCGCCACTTGACCACAGTACTTACGACATCCACAACAACAGCAAGACCGAAACTAAATCTGACACACGTCATTCAGTACAAGCGACATATCAATGAGTCTCGAAGCCATGGGGCCTGTAGATGGCTTAAAGTAGGGCAGGTAGTCGTCACGGCTGAGTAGTTCTTATTGATTGACGGGATTAATGGATGACATTCCACCTGTTGCTAATGTGAAAACAAAACAACACACACACACACACAAACACACACAACTCAAGACGAAATAGGACTCCTAATTGCACCCGTACAAATAGCGTGAGATACCATCAACGGCTACAATTGTTGACACATCCCTCCCTAGTTCCCGAGTGCCCATATGGGCTTTTGAGTCTTTGTTCGGTGGTATTTTTTAAGGATACATGTTTGGGTACCAATAGTGAAAAACAAGATCTAGATCTAGCACTTGAACTAGATACACACCCTGGTGGAAGTAGAGTGCAGGATCCAGAAATTTCCCAACTCTGTTTAGTAATGGTTACAACATAATAGAACAGGAAAGAAAAAACAACAACAGAGAGTTGATTCAAAATAATATAATTTGTCCAAAGAAATAGAATTGGATCAAAAGAATAGAACTGGTCCAATCAAAAAAAAGAATTAGTCCAAAAGAATGCTATAGTGTAGTGACCTAGTTAAGTCTAGATATTATGTTAGTTTTGTTTATAAATACAAGATGTATTGTTTTTAGCCACGGTAAATGTAGTGACGTAGTCAGACAGACAAATGACGCGACAGAATAGGGGCACAGGATAGGGTTAAAGGATAGAAGAAGAATAAGGCCTGTAAAACAAAACATCATTTCAAGTCTCCACATAGAGCAATCATTTTTATACTAGAAAACTTTCAATGGAGCAAAGATGGAGAAGGAAAAAAAATGAGTTCAAAGGTCATTAGTTCAGCCCACTCTTAATTTTGTCGTTCTAATTATTCAAACCAAAGTCTGACTTCCGGTAACCATGAATTATGTGCAACAAAACGGGGTGGGGGACAGCACACATCAACACCCGCGCCCCCCCCCCCTCCCTCATACACGACATTTTTTTTTTTTACCAATCTTTGTTTTTCCCTCCTAGATAGAGGATACTAAGACGCCGTTCAACAAGTGGTGGCGGAGGCCCATAATATAATAGGGAAAAAATAGAAGTTAGACTACCATTAGCAACTACAATTGATTTATACATTACTTACACTAAGTGTGTACATTCTCTACAGGAACGTACGCTCCTTACGCCCAAAGGGAGGGGGGGGAGGTCAAATTGGAATAAAGGAAAGAGACGAAAGATGGAGCCCCTCATTACACGAGCCACACACTGGGAGCCACACACTGGGAGCCACACACTGGGAGCCACACACTGGGAGCCACACACTGGAAACCAGGGTCGGACTGGCTATATGGGCATTCGGGCAGATGCCCTGTGGGCTGGTACCCAAATGGGCCGATAGGGCCACCTAAAGGAACTCGTGAATGCCACTATGGCACGTATTAAATTGTTAAAGGTTTTAGAATATCCTCTTATAAAAGTGACTCTCTGAGCGTCGTGTATAAACAAAAATCTTGTACAGACAATACAGTGTAATGCTAATTTAATCTAACCCATTTTTCGAAATAATGTAATAGTCTACATTCGTAGTCAGTGCTAATAGTAAGCTTCATCCTTTTAGTCTCACTTTTAGCGATTAAAAGAAACATAACGCCAGGGCCGGCCCTAACAAATGCGGGGCCCTATGCGAAATGACAATTTTGTCTATTTTTCAGGAGATATTAATCATTTCAGGAGATTTCCAAGACTTTTATGGATATATTTTGCAATGACATGAGATTTCCAAGACTTTTATGGATATATTTTGCAATGACATGAGATTTCCAAGACTTTTATGGATATATTTTGCAATGACATGAGATTTCCAAGACTTTTATGGATATATTTTACAATGACATGAGATGTCCAAGACTTTTATGGATATATTTTGCAATGACATGAGATTTCCAAGACTTTTATGGATATATTTTACAATGACATGTGATTTCCAAGACTTTTATGGATATATTTTGCAATGACATGAGATTTCCAAGACTTTTATGGATATATTTTGCAATGACATGAGATTTCCAAGACTTTTATGGATATATTTTACAATGACATGAGATTTCCAAGACTTTTATGGATATATTTTACAATGACATGAGATTTCCAAGACTTTTATGGATATATTTTACAATGACATGAGATTTCCAAGACTTTTATGGATATATTTTACAATGACATGAGATTTCCAAGACTTTTATGGATATAGTTTACAATGACATGAGATGTCCAAGACTTTAATGGATATATTTTACAATGACATGAGATTTCCGGGATGCCCTGGAAAACCAGGAGGCCGCGGAAACACTGTTATTATATATCAGTTATAATGGTTTAATTTTATAATTCACACCTAGAATTATAGCGGGGCCTATGTAAGTGCGGGGCCCACTGTATGCTTGCAGTGGCCTAAATCCGGCC
The DNA here is from genome assembly GCA_036873155.1 of Biomphalaria sudanica. Lineage (NCBI taxonomy): Eukaryota > Metazoa > Mollusca > Gastropoda > Planorbidae > Biomphalaria > Biomphalaria sudanica. Next base: position 1,879,041 of record JAZGLO010002457.1, on the reverse strand, counting down.
CTGCATAACGCCTATTCTATGTTTAAAAAGATACAGAGTTCATTGTATGCATACAATTATCAGTTATCGATACATTATGAAGCTGAACAACAGAATGAGTCTGAGGACAGGTAGAACTAGAAATGGATGTACGTCATGTGATTTAAACTTTGTCCGCCGGATTGTATAGAAATGCCCGGGCCGATTTTAACACCCAGTCCGCCCCTGCCGGAAACTATGTAATCATTTAAAATGATGCATTTTTCTCGAGAATTTTACAGTACGGATTTGTTTACTCTGCTGATATTAACAATGTCATAAGTTGTTGTTTTTTTACAAAGCTAATATCAACTCACTCTGTCTGTCTGGTAAAAGGTTTGAATATGTTTTTTTCTCCCATTTTCCATTTTTGGATCAAGTTAAAACTTTGCACAATTATTCATTAAACCTGACTAGACATGAATCAAAACAAAAAAATTAATCAATTAATTAATTGCGGTGATTAATTATTTTTGTTTAAATTCTAAATAAGGGGAATGAATGCTACCTAGAGATGTGGATATATATATATGGATTTAGTCCCCTTATTACCGTTTCAATAAGTTTTTTCTACTCCTTGCCATTTTCGGATTACGTTGAAATTGTGCATGATTGTGCATAGTCGATAACAACACAAGAATTATTTAAAAAAAAACAACAACAATTAGTTAATCATTTAGTACTTTTTTTTTATTTTGCTTTATAGAGCAGAAAAGAAGATAAACCCAGTAAAATTTCAGATAAATGGCAGTACTTAGCGGTTCATTCCCTTAGATAAGCTTTGTTTTTAAAAAGCATTCTTTTTTCTATTGCTTGTTTTTTCAAACAGGAAGACTCATTCACGTTTAAAGTTTATCAAAGTCTAGTCTGCACACCATTCATGTTAGATTACTATTGTTTATAATGTCTGTGTGTAACCATTGTGAGGGGACACAATCCGAGTGTCTCATGTTTAATATATTCCCGTTAGGTCAAAGCGTACTATTTTTTAAAAACCACGGGCCTGTCAGGATATGCCGCCCCCTCACAGCATGCGATCCGTGCCAAAATGTCGGCAAGAGGCGCCTCCTTCAGATACTTGTGTCCAGGGGAGATTGGAGCTCTAGAAGTTATACAGGGTAATCTGTTTGGAAGGGGTTCTCATACTATAGTTCATGATCTCCAAAGGAAAATAAAACGTAGGCTAGTTTTGTTTAAAAAAAAAGAGAAAGAATGAAAAAAGTAGGGGAGGAAGGGTTAAACACTAGCAAAATATCTAGACGGCTCGTTATGTGCTTACCGTATACCATCCACTATAGGGCACATTTCTACATACCATTCTACCCTACTGATCACATCATAGAGTCTGGGACAAAAGCTGCAATCATTGTAGGTTAATCCCACGATCATGATTGGGAAGAAGGCAGACGTGAATATTTGAAATTGTGTCACGTTGGGAAAAGGAGGGGGTGATGAAACTTGATCTCATTGTCGTAGGAAATGACGTCTGTTGCACCTCATGCGGTTCACCGTGTGGCATATCACAAGCGGTGGCCGAGGTTATTAGATTATACCATAGCACTAGAATTTTTAAGACGTCTTCACCAGAAGACTGTGGGATCTTTAGGGCATTGCAAAGTGATTAGCCGATTATTCACCTTCATTCTTGGTTGCCTTGTAATATGCGCTCCGGACTGTTGTCACGGCTGCGCCTGGTTCGAACCCTGTCCACCGCCTTCCCATGCCATCCTGCAATAGGCTTGAGCTAGGAAATTTATTTTTTTTTAATTTCTGAAGGAACTTTTGAGACTTTACAAATCATTTCTCTCGGTTTCACGCCATCCAAAACTCCTCTTCCAGCGAAAAAACTCAAATATTCCTTGATAATGTCTTCCAATCGCTGTTTTTATTCCGACATAACCCTTTTTTTTAAATTTTCTTGGTACTGTCCCTTGAGGATCTTGTCACATGATCTTAAAACACAGACAGTAGATTAATTATTTTTTTCTTGGGGTGGAATTAGGTCTGTAAGTGTTGGGTCAAAAAGTGAGCATCATAGTTACAGTTCAGCAAATGCCCCGCCAAACTAAGCAAACGAAGTGTACTTAACAGCACAACTACAGATATTAATAGAGAGATGCTACAAAATTGGATGCATAGAGAATAATGACTTTATCATAGTAACATAGTACAATACCAACACCCTTGACCAAGAAAGAAAATGAAAAATGCAATTGAGAAACATAATAATAAGGCTTGTCTCGTCTGAAGAAGTACAGTATTTCACGTGGCTACGCAGTCCCAAAGGGACATACATATTTTGCCACATCCGGCGAAGAAACCGTTGGCACATAACTGCTCCTAAAATCACACTCACAAGCGCATTTCTTAAGACATTCCATGACACATCTTTCTCCACGCATGTACACACTCCAACCACTGTGTCTCACAACAGATCAACAATCACCGCAGTGCCCCAATTATGATTTCATGCACATAAAACAACAACACCTTTTGATCGCCCCACTTGAACTCCAGACAAACACCCCACAGCCCCCTACAGAAAGCCCTCCCTCCCTGACTAAACACAAAACAAATACCTTCCTAACCCCCTCTCGGAGATTGAAACGGGAGATAACCCTCCAAAAAAAAATGCATTCACTTAAAAGTACTTATCACGAAAAACTAGAATTTCATGTCCCGTCTATTTTGTTATAAAAAACGAATTAAAAGCGAATGGAAACAAAGGGCCAGCTGAGAAGGTTTATGACTGCAGGCAACTTGTGACGAATTTTAATAGTTTTATCAGAGTACTAGCTGGAGAACCCGGCTTTTTCTCGAGTGACGACTGGAGGTGATGTATTGCAAAATGTAATATTTCTATTTGAATCACACACACACACCCATGTATGACGTTTTCTGTTCTCATGACCGGATAAAAAAAATTGTTTGATTATAATCGCAGTTTTCATACAAATTTGAAAACAAAAAAGTAAAAAAACATTGACACGACTATCAAACAGGAAAAAATGTACAGCTTACATTTTAAATTTGAATAAATAAAAACTTAAAATTGTTCTAGATAGTTTCTTCCGACTATAAGCTGAAGGCGGCGGGGACAGAGAGGAAGTGGAGAAGCAGGAGATAGTGCCATGCCATTTGGAGACAAATCTTTCACGTCTGCTTTCACATCTGTTGTTGTTGACTTTTTTTTAAATTTTATTATTTCACATATAATATACTTGTATTTCACTGTTAGGCAGAGATAAATTGAAAAAAAAAGGTAAGTTTTTTTTTTATGATTACTTTTAATTATGATTAAAGAGAAAACCATTTAAGAATTCAATAGTTATTCTTGCAAAGACGATGAACAGCATTACTACAAAATAGATCTATATATGTTTTAGCCATTGTATGACTTATCAAACAAATATGTAAATGAGATTTCTCCCACGCATACGTACATATCCATTATGTCATCAGCGTAACGAAGTCTTTAGTGTGTGAAAACGTAGTATATTTTTAAAAAATACAATAAGTTTAGAGAAAAACCTTGACCTCAATATATTCATGTTTACTTTGAAGTAAGTAAGTTCTCTAATTATCGACAAGCTGGTCAGATATTAAAACAAAAGCTTTGGGATTTAAATACAGTTCTTGAACGAATACTCTGAATATGAAAATATAACAAGACTCCGCGCTAAAAACCTAATGTCGGACACATGTATCCTCTATCGAAACCAGAAACCGGCTCATATCAGACACTACCCTCCTCTTAATCATTAAAAGCATTTAAAATAACAAATGGCCCGAGTAATATTTCTCTATTCTTCCTTGGCCAAAGAGAAATTCGATGCCCAGGGAATTAAAACGCAGTTATTTGAACGGGAAACTGATGAAAGCTGAGCATGTAGGATTCAATACCATAAGGCTATTAACCAAAATTTAAAAAAAAAAAAGTCTTCTTCGTGGCAGAAATTTAAAAAAACCTGTCTCCACACACACACACATATACTGACACACACACATACACAGTTCCCAGAATAAATATCATAGAACATCAGCGAAGATACGTGTGGCGTACAATTAAATATCTGTCCAATGACGCAATGTAATATTTAAGTATATACTATTTAGAACACTATCGAGACACCCGTCTTAAGACATTCATCTCTCTGTCTGACAAGGTCGATGGAGAGGTCTGCAAACCGACGCCCCGTTTATCACAGGTGTCACTTAGTTCTCCAGGTGGAGCATTTGGTCATCGGACTCTGGACAGCTCCTTTCAAGTTTGTACATGCAGCCTTTCCTTCTTGTTATTTAGGTTTCTATTACAGGCATAGGAACAATTATACAGAATTGACCTAATGACTTGAAAAATTAATAGAAATGGTTATCTGGTGGGAAAAATACAACAACTTTGCTTGCGTTGGGAATATTAATGTGTGTGGATATGCGTAAGTATGTAGATGTGTGTATGTGTCTGCCGTTTAGAGAAGATTGCGAATTATCGGAAATGCAAGGTACGAAATAGAAAAAAAAAAAAAAGTACAAAGAATGTGATGTACTATAAAGTACCAAGAATGTAAGGTACTCTAAAGTACCAAGAATGTGAGGTACTCAACAGATTTAAATAACTAGTACTTTAACTACATCCCCCCTCACATACCCATACCTACACCTGATGAGGAAAAGCACGCAGCAATCAAACTCATCGATCTCATGCGACCTTTTGGCCACATTTAGTGTATGCCTACTTTCTCTGATTTAATGACGCTCTGTAACGGATTCAAACCATTAGAATAGAAGTGTGTGTGTTTCTGTGTGTATGTGGGGAAGATTTAAGAAGATTTCATTTTCATCTTACTATATTTTATTTTAAAAAAAAAATTACTTAATAATTGAAATACTATTGCTTAATTTTTTTTTTCAGAGACTCAACTCTTGTTCGAAAGACGGAATAGTGGTCCAATGCAATCTACTGCAAGGTTTAACCAAAGTGATGGAGCTGAGCTGGAGGTTAATGTTGGTTTTTGCACAGTACAAACTTTAACCCACCGTGCCCCCCCCCCCCCCCCGCTGCGCGAAGGAAGAGGAAATATTCTCACATTCTTCTGACTTGCCTAACTCCGATTAGACAGTCAGCAGCGCTTGACTTTTATGGAAATAAACATAGACTATGAATAACAGCAGGATTAATATCCAGGGCTTTAAAAGGGAGAGAGTTTGAATCTCTCCAGCTCTGGCTCAAATGGAGTTTGATATTAATCCCGGAAACGTTGGAGATCAGATATTGTCATTTAAATGAGTTCTTGCTTTCACACCAATGTGTTTCACTTTTTTTTTTTTGAAGATTATCCCGAAACAAACATCAACAACATTTAGAGAACAGAATGAAACTTTTATTTTATGCTTAATTGTTATTCTTTAACTTCTGATGTTATTGTCTTAAAAAAAAAAACTTTTTAAAAAGCTCATCCCTGCCCACACCTCTAAACAAAAGTAATTTTTTTTTTAAAGTTGACTTCGAAGTTGGATTGATTGATTCAGATGACTAATTGATTGAGATGAATGATTGATTGGTGGCTGGTTCACGTGACCTGGTTCTCCTCTCCACAAAGCGTCCAGCAAGAATGTTGTCCCGGAGAGTGTCCATATTGTCTGTTCTAATTGACGCCCAGTCGATAACTGGTTGCTCGAGCAGCTTGTCAATAGCTTATACATGTAAATCGTGCCCCGAAGCAACTCACTTGAAATGCTTGGTTAAAAGCAGTTAATGCATTTGAATTTAGAATTTTAAAAAAACCTTGCAATCAAACTTACAATTTTTATATTAAAAAGGAAGCATTTATCTTTATAAAATACGTGATTAAAATCGGAGACGCTCAGCATACTACAATACAAATGGTGCAATACAAAAAATATAACAAAAGGAGTTCGCGTCATAATCAACCACGTAGGTGGCCCTTGTGATTCAGTTATAATTACACATTACGATACGCAAATCTCCAACGTAAATCACATTTTTATATACAGATGTCCCTAATACAACTGTTGCATAACGGGTCCAGCTTATTTTAACTATATTTAAAATAATTTATCCTTTGTGGATACAACTGGCAGACCTCGTCAGACAAAACGGGACATTCGGAAAGCCATAATGTGCCACAATTATGTAAAGACTTTTGTGAGTGGGATGTGTGTAGTTAGTCAATTATTTTAAGACAAATTTTATTACTTAGAATACTTAGATTTACTTCACTTAGAATATATCTATAATCTAGATACTAGATCAATATAATTTTGGAATGTAGTCTAGAACTAATCTATATTATATAATATATTCTAGAGCTGCTAGATGACAAGATGGCTGCTCCCTGTTTACAGTTATCATAGATGAGTTAAATTTTCGTTTTGTTGTATATAAACCAAATAAAATTCCTTTAAAAAGCTATTCAACTAATAAACTAATATCTTTAAATTATAGATTTAACTTAATTTAGCATTATTTCCACTAATTAATTCAAATTAACAACTCTTAGTTTAGGTATTTTTATATTCTTAGATTTTAGATCTAGTCAGTCTTAGACTTAGACTTTAATTAAGGCCTTAGATCTACTAATCATCTACAAATACTACTAATTATAAACTAATAGTAATACTCTATATAGTTAGTTAAAGTTAGTTAAACACATAAATATATTGATCTACAATTAGATCTAGATCTTGAATTAGATCTGGATCTAGTCTAGGTCTATATTTTGAATAAACCATTTGATTGTCATTGTAAATTAGCTATCACTTTAGACTTAGCTTAGGCCATCTTAGGCATTTTTAACCTTAAACTATTTTAGACTAGACCTTTTAAAACTAAAATCAACAACAGTCATCATGAAATTGCTCTGGCTATTTATCCTAATAATTAATAAATACACACTAGCTGAACACAGAACTAGATCTACCTCAGTCAACACTAAACTTAAAAATGAAACAACAGTCATAATCAATCATCACACTTTAGATCAATGCAACTTCAAAAATAACCTAACATACACATCAATAACATTAAAGAAGATTACCCATCACAAATGGAAGTTCTCAATCAGACACAGTAGAAATAAATACCTTTCACTGTTAATATTAATAGCAGGAGATGTAGAGTCAAATCCAGGGCCTATATCTAAAGATAGATGCAACATCTGCAAAAAAGTATGCACCATGAAACAGAAAGCCATTCAATGTGACACCTGCGATGAATGGTACCATGCATCATGTCTCCATATGAATACACCTGTGTATTATGCCTTAGGCAACAAAGATGCATCATGGCACTGTGTACCGTGTGGGTTACCTCAGTTTACATCAGGACTGTTTGATTCCTTTGATGCGGACACTTCTAACCCATACAACATCTTAAACACCATCCCAAAACCAACTCACCAACCACTAGCCAGATCCACTCCTGTTAAACCTAAATCTACTAAAATTAATACAACAGCCTCACTAAACAAACCTCCTAAAGAAGTAATACCAAAATACCTTAAAACCTTAGTAATAAATTTTCAAAGTATTAGGAACAAAACAGCAGACTTAGAAATTTTATTAGAATGTGAGAAACCAGACATAATTGCAGGAACAGAAACTTGGCTACATCCTGAAATTTATAATGCAGAAATTTTCAATAGTAATTATGAAATTTTTAGAAAAGATAGGGCTGATAATCATGGAGGAGTTCTTTTAGCAATAAAAAACACTCTTATAGCTGAAGAAATTACCTTACCTAACTCAAAAAACATAGAATCTACATTTTGTAAAATTAATACCACCTCAACATCCCTTATAATAGGCAGCATTTACAGACCACCAAATTCTAGTTTAGAATACATGCAGGAACTATGTAATCAGATTACTACACTTAAAGAGACAAATAAAAATGCAGTTTTTTGGATTATGGGTGACTTCAACCTACCTGATATAAATTGGAAAACACTAACCATAGATAAACACCAAAACCTTAAGGACATAAATGAGCTTTTCATAGAAACTTTACACAACCTAAGTTTAGATCAAATCATTAAAAAGCCAACTAGATTAAACAACACATTAGATCTCTTCTTAACCAACAGACCTGGATTAGTAGTTGATTATGATATTATCCCTGGTCTATCAGACCATGAGATCATAAAAATACACAGTCAGATAAAAGCAGTAGCCAATACAAAAACCAAAAGAAAAATCTTACTCTGGAATAAATGTAACCTAACACAACTACACCAAGCTGCATTAAACTTTCAACAAACATTCTTATTAGAAAAAGACATTAACCAACCAGTCGATGACCTCTGGAATTTCATTAAAAACCATCTTAAAAGCATTATAGAAAATCATATACCAACTAAATACACATCAAACAAAATAAATAAATGCTGGTTTAATAATAGACTAAAGAAGCTTTGTAAACAGAAGGAAAACCTATATAGAAAATTTAAAGAAACCAAGGCAGAAAGAGTTTACAAAAAGTATATAAAAATTAAACACCTAACCCAAAAAGTAAGCAGACAGCTGCAGAGTGAATACATAAACAATGTAATATCTAAAGATAACAACAAAAACCTATGGTCATACATTAAGTCTAAGAAAATGGAAACAACAGGCATAGCGCCATTAAAAGATGAACATAACATAATACATAATGATAATGAAACTAAAGCAAACATCCTAAACAAATACTTTGCATCAGCATTCTCAGCCCCAGGAGACAAAGACATATTTCTTAATTTGAACCAAGTAGACAACATAGAAGATTTAGTAGTACAAGAAAATGGAATTAAAAAACTATTAGCCAACACCAAACCAAATAAAGCGTCTGGACCTGATGGTATTCCAGCTAGATTACTCAAAGAACTAAGCAATGAGCTAGCCCCAGTGTTCAAAATACTCTTTCAGGCATCGCTTAACCAGGGCAGAGTACCAAAGGACTGGAAAGAAGCTAATGTCACCCCCCTATTTAAAAAAGGAGAAAAATCTGATCCAGGAAACTACAGACCAGTATCACTTACCAGCATCACATGTAAAATACTAGAACACATAATATGTAGCAACATCATAAACCACTTAGACAAACATAATGTCCTCACCCCATACCAACATGGCTTTAGGAAATATAGATCATGTGAAACACAACTAATAGGACTAATTGATGATTTCTCAAAAGGTTTAGATAATAGTGAACAAATAGATGCTATCTTACTAGATTTTTCCAAGGCTTTTGACAAAGTTCACCACCATAGTTTGCTTAAAAAATTAAAATATTTCGGCATTAACGGTCCACTGTATCAGTGGATTAAAGATTTTCTGATAGGGAGAGAACAAACTGTAATAATAAATGGCTCTAAATCAACACCAATAACAGTAAACTCAGGTGTACCTCAAGGAACAGTCTTGGGTCCACTACTATTTTTAATTTACATAAATGATTTACCAAATTGCATTAGTTCAGGAACAAAAGTCAGATTATTTGCAGACGATTGCATAATATATAGAACAATAAAAACAAAACAAGACACAGATATTTTACAAAGAGAATTAGATGAATTACAGAAATGGGAATCAAATTGGAGCATGTCTTTCCACCCAGAAAAATGTCAGTTGTTAAGAGTAACAAAAAAAATTAAACAAATTAATTCCACTTATCTTATTCATGGCAAACCAGTAACACAGACTAAAAACTCAAAATACCTAGGTGTTATAATAAATGAAAAACTGTCATGGAATCCACATATTGATGAAACTATAAAAAAATCCAACAAAGCATTAGGGTTTATTAAAAGAAATTTCTATAAATCAAATAAGAACATAAAACTAAAATGTTATTTAACCTTGGTTAGGCCAATAATAGAATATGCATCCACCGTGTGGGACCCCTCAACTCAAGAAAACATTAAGAAACTGGAACAAACACAAAATAGAGCAGTGAGATTCATAACAAACGAATATTCACATTTGACTAGGGTAACACCATTAATAAAATCACTAAATTTAGAAAGCCTTCAGGACAGAAGACTCAAAAGTAAAGTAGCAATTATACATAAAACACTGAACCATAATCTTCAAATACAAAAACAAAATTTAATAAAATACTCTGAAAGACACAAAAATAAAGGCACATTCCTCGTCCCATACGCTAGGACAAATTTGTACAAATACTCCTTCTTCCCTAGTGCTATTAGAGCATGAAATGGGTTGCCTGAGCTAGCCAGAAAAACCAGTGACTTGGCAGAATTTAAGTCATTGGTTAATATGCATGACTAAATGCATGACGCATAGGACGTAATCATCTTCTTTTTTGAAGTAACGTCTGTATTATATAAGTGAAGAAGATGAGATAGAGAGAAAGAGAATGCTATTTTGTAATAATTAACAACAAAAAAATGGTATACAAGTATTTACATAAAATGTACACAATCGTTTTTAGTAAAATAAACAATAAAATGGAGCTCCACGATGATGATGGTAGTGATGATGAAAATGGTGATGAAAACGTTTAAGATCAGACATTCTGGTGCCAGCTAGCTCCTCGTTTCATATCTAAAGCATCTGTGACATTCCAATGGCGAGTGTATGCATACTTAAATGGATAATATTTCAGATATCTAAAAAAAAATAGCCGCTGCCCACATAGTGAAATCATATTTTCAGCAGCGCTTTTAGTTTTGACATTCAAACGTGGCACAGACGGCCGGACAGAAGGACGAACGGACAGGCAGAAAACACAGACACAAAGGAGTCAGTTGTCTATTGAAGACAAAATAATTTTTTTTTTGTGGGTTCTTTAAGAAAAAAAAACAGAAAACTAGATAAGCAAAATATATGTCACACAGTACAATAAAATACATAAAAAATACTTGGAGTTTTTAAAAAAGGAATCCGCCCGGGGGGGGGGGGGTGCACTCAGAATACCAAATAAACAGGGCTATAGGAGGAGGGGAAGGGGCAGATTACACATTCTATCTCACTTCAACTATTGAATTACCTTCCCTTGGTAAACATTACTGTTGGGGGAGTAAACATAATGGTCACTAGAGTGCAAACATAAAATAGAAAAGAAAAATCCGTGTAAACTAGGTCACGTCTGCTAGAAAGATTATAAAAAAAATAATTATTTGCATATAAATTTTTCTATTGCACAGAAAACCAAATTTGAAACAAACAAAAAATGAGTGAAAGAGTTGTTTGACAAAAATCTTCCAACGTGTTGTGCAGCCACGGAGTTTAGCAAATGTCTTCATGTCTTCATGTATGAGGCGGGAATGAGATAAATTTTCATCAGAAAAAAAATTAAACAATTTCAACATAATGCCATTTGACAAAATCGAATAGAGGCGCGAACAGGGGAATCTTGCTTTTTTTTTTTACCCGGAGACGCTTTAGAACAGTGAAGGGGGCAAACACACCAATTGGATCGCCACGACTAATATTTGTTGTCTGTAAACAGTGTGATATTTGATTTCAGAGGGGAAAAAAATGGGGGGGGGGGGGATTCACTTTCGAATTCGGCGGCAGACGACACCGGCATGTCCAACAGGTGCTATCGTTGCGGTCTGGCGCGCCCGACTGTACACATACGAGTCGACAAACTTTCTCTCTTCCCCCCACGGACTCGCCATTTTCTATGCATGGTAGCCTCCGGATCTAAACACACTCGTCCTTGACGGATCTATTGGCGAGGCGTAACGGAGGGCAGCAAATATGCAGGTCAATAGCTCTACGCATGATGACACAGCTACGCAAGGCCGAAATCACAGATTTGAAGAGTACAAGGATTTAAAACAAAAGGTATTTAACTTTTAAAGATTACGAGGGCGAAGGAGACCTTGTGCGTGTGTGTGTGTTTCAAAACATGTGTAGGTGGGGATATATATTAAGGCTTCCGATCACCAATCTGTGATGAGGCATTTGTTCCAGCTTCCGAAAGATGTTTCTTTAGAGTTTTACGCCCTAGCCCAAACCTCTCGCAGCACATTTGGGTGGGGGGGGGGGGGGGTGACGACAGGCAAGGTTCGAATCTGGGACCATTGAGACGGCAATCATGAGTGCAAAACCACACGACCAAACAGCCATCGCATTTAGTCCCCAACAGTCATCTTTCACGAAAACGACCTTGACATTGTTTATTTTCTGTAAAAAGAGTTTCAAAATCTCTCGCAATATTTTTTTTTACAAGTTTCCATTACATCGCCCCCACATTTTCCATCTCGTGTTCTCAGCTTTTCCCCTCTTTCTGTATTGGTTGGTGTTAAAGAAAAATCCTTTCAATATAAACAGGATCTTTTAACCCCAACTTTAAAACGAGGAGAGAATGTAACTGTGATGAAACTAATAATGAAAATGTTTCCTTGAGACATAGAGAATCAAAACAGCAGCTTGATGCAGGAATGTGCCTACAGTATGGCGTGAATGACAAAATAGGATCAAACAAAATGTCACCAGGATTCAAGAAGTGAAAGCGCTGGATGTTGTCTAGAATATCTTTATTGTATTTTTTAAAAATTTATTTGATTTTATTTTAAATAAAGTACAACGTGGGATTTTTTTAAAATAGTAAAATAGCAAATATTTAAATACAAAAAAAAAAAAAGAAGCTAAACGGCTTATAAAGTTTGGACAATTAGCTGTTTTCACAGCCGGTATTTTAGTTCAAGTATTAACAAAAGAGCCCCCCGTGGCGTTGACAGCTCTAAGTAGCGCTCTCCCTCGAACTGTCTCATTCTTCTAGTAAACAATATTTGACGTCGCTACATTCTCTCGGCTCGGGGGCTGGAATGGGGCATTCACTAGTCCCCCCCCCCCTTTTCACCCTCGGCACAATGCTCATGTGGAAAAACCTCTTGGGGTGAAAGGGGTTGTTGGTGCTCAGAAAACGCCCCCCTTGCGCCCCACTCTGAAATCAGACTTCAGCAACTCGACGTTCTTGTAAACGAAATGAAAAGATGAATATACAAAAAAAATGTGGGCTTGTAGAAATTAAAATTTAAGTTTTTTATTATTAATCTTTTTTTTTTAAGGAGTTGAATAGAAAAAAAATTAAGGATAGGAATTTCTTGTCGTTCCCTTCCCCCCCCCACCCCCTGCACCCCACTTTCTCAACCGTTAAAAACGAATAAAAAAGGAAAAAAAGCGTGCACATTTTTAGTTCAATTCAATCTCTCTTTAGATCAAAGTTTCAGGCTGTAATTCACTCTGTAAAATCACCAACATGTCAAGGTGATGCAGGTGGCATGAGACAAGATAGTGGCTGCTCAGTTTCGGCGTGAATGTGTTCTGGCGAGGCCATTCGTTAAAGAAGGCCTGAAACACCGAGGCCACAGCCTGTGGGCAGCTTAGACTAATAGCTCGTCGCCACGTCACATGGCGTCACGTCAGACCTGTGACGTGGCAACGAGCTATTGGTCTAAGCTGCCCAAAAGTTACGATCAGGCTTTCTATAACGATTGGTCTAGGTTTGAGTCCAATCTAGTAACCATCCTCTTCCCCTGTTCGACCAAGCCAACTATCCGAAAGGGGAAAAAAAAAAAGGGGGGGGGGCCAAATGTCAAACGTGAAAAAATAAAAAAAATAGAAATAACAAGGACAAAACATGACAGCTGTGTAAGAAGAATCGCCCTTTAATGTGACTGCATTACTTGACCTCTGAGATGCGATGTATAGTGCTCGCTTTATACTATGGCGCCTCGAGGCGAGAAGGGTCAGTGTTAAACAAGAAGCTCAATAGTTATAACTGGCCAGCTTTACCCCCCCCCCTCAACCACCCACGCTGTCTTACTTTTTAAAAAAATGCCTTTTGCAACCGCTACAAGAATTAGCTAGTCTTAAAATTTCTCAAACATCTGATTAGGGCTTGGGGGCATAGAGATGGTAGATCCTAATTCAGTACTTTTCCACGTTTCGGACGTTACTTAAGAAATGCAGATGATTACATTCCAGCCCTGGCCTCCAGCAGAACGGCATGGGAATGACGGTGGTCAAGATTCCAATTCGAACCTATAATTACGACAGTCCTAAGCGCCTACCACAGACCAAACAGCCATCCATCATGTTAAAGTCCTAGGATTAAGGAGCAATGGAGTGTCAACACCGACCCACCTGTGACCTAGGTAAACAACGCTAATGTCTTCTTTGTGCCGATACCATTAATACGCCTGCATTTTTTTTTATTTAAAAACATAAATTGTATAAGTATTTTCATATGTCCTTGCTTGATCAGCTGTGAAAAAGTAATCCTACAATACCAGGCAGTGACACCTGTACAGTCAATATATTCATTGCAGAAGAACTTATATGAAACATTTTAATAGTTGGCAGAGTGCTTTTAGTGTGTGAGTCCTGTGTGTTGACTGTGTACTGTGTAACACAATTTATTATTTTGTTTGTTTAGGAAATAACCCAAGCGGAGGGTATTAAAAAAAGCAATAGTCCTCAGATATAAAAAAAAAAGTCTTTCCTCGGCTTCGTCCTCGGTCAGGCTAAAAGACGAGATTTCAAAAAAACCTTTGCATTGTCCAAGTAGATTTCATTGAAAGAGATCTTTTCATCTGCGACAGTCTTGGGGCGACACTACCCCTCCCTCACAGCTTCATACCCTACAAACTCAACATTCAATAGTCGCCTTCTGGAGAAATGTACCGAGAGGTAGGGCGGTCGGGTGAGGGGCGGCTGAAATTTACCGACAAAGGGCACCCCACGGACATTCAGCTTTTTTTTCAATCATCGCGCTCCTTCTTTACTCCCCCACTATATAGAGCTCCTTTCTAGATATGCCGCCCCCTCCTCCCCCCCCCCATTTATTTCTATTCATTTCAAAACTTGTTGGGTTATGACGTGGATACAATGTGGACCATTCGCTGGGTGCCGCTCCACCAGGGAGGGCGGAGGGTATGGTAAGTGCGACTGAATTTGATCTACGCCTCCCTTCACCTTCTCCCTACTTTCAAAACGTTTCCCCCCCCCCAATTGATATTGTAGCGTGATATAGGAAAGACTACCCCCCCCCCCTGCCATCTCTGCCTAGTCTACACAAATCTTAGTTCTTTAATATTTCTTTCACTTAAAATAAAGGGGGGAGGGGTGAGGGATGGAGTATGTGACCGATGGTGGAGGTGTGTGTGTGTGTGTGTGAGGTGGAGAAGAGATTTTAAATGAGATATTTGACAGAAACGGGGAGACCTGTGCATGGGGTCAAGCTCCGATGTGAAGTCCAGACAAAATCAAACAATTTAAAAAAGTATCAGGTTATAGAAAGCCGTGATTTAAAAATCATTGAGCAATGTGTAACAGCGATTTAATGAGCTGCGTCAAAAGCTGGTGCGATTTTTGTCGCAGCCACAGAAGAAGTAAAAGTTTCTGAAGTAAAAATCTCCCCCCTTTCATTTCCTTGTAAGCCTCAGGGTTTGAACCCCTCCTCAAGTGCATACAATACAGACAAAGTTTATTTTCTTCCCCTCAACCATCTAAAAAAAAACAAAGAAAAAAAACACTATTGAAAAAAAAAAAAAAACACCATTGAAAAGAAACCATTTCGTAGGTCTCGCTGTACACCTTCAAAGACTGAAAGAAAAATCAGGAACTTTGGACAATTTTGATCCATCCAGAAATTCTCTCTAGATCTACTAACACAGTTTCTTCGTGTTCTTTCGAGATGGAAATAAAAGGTAGAAAATGTTCAGTTCTCAACGAGCACCAATGCAGGTTATCCTTTCAAATTTTGTTCGTAACGATTATAGTAGCAAATAAATTAATATTAGAATGCGTTTTTCTTACGTTTGCTTCCATCGCATGGCGTCTTGGCCCAAACCTTCTGCAGAACGGCAAAAGTTGGAAGTGGAACAGGGGGCCATGATGACACAGTCCGAAGTGCATACCGATAGACCAGGCAGGCATCATAATATTATAATAATTATAATTGTATAATTATTACCAAGTGTGAAACGGGAAAGTTAACGAAACAAAGAAAGAAATAGCGAAAGAAAGAGATAGACAAAGACCAAATTATTTATTAAAAAAACAGTTTTCAAAATTTAATCTTCAAATTTTGTTTGTCTAAAGATCTAAACAATGTAGATCTTGAACATACAGAAGTGGAAATTCCCGCAGATATTCACTTAACTATCAGACGTTCAGGAATTTTTTGCGCACCGTCTTATGTAGAAATCAGTCTAGATCACTGTCTTTATATGTTTCTAATCCTGGATCTATCTTACCAAACTAGAATCTTCTGTAGCATATCTCTAATGATCTAACTATATCTAGATCCAGTATCCTTGACTAAGACTACTGCCATTTACCTCTGGATCTATATCACTCAACCAGAATTGTATATACTCTGAGTAGATTTATACATGAGCATAACCAGGATTTTCTTTTCCGGTGGAGGGGGGGGGGGGGGCGAATTTGGTGCAGGTTAAAAATGTTTCCTTTTTTAAAAAAAAAAAATACTCATACATTTGTTATTCAGAGCGAAGTAATTGTCATGAAAATGTCATCAGCAACACAAAGGAAGAATTGTCATTTTATATTTATTATATTACTTGTTACTAGTTGGACCACTTTAGATGGCGTTGTTTAGTTCATACTTGATCGATCGTATCTACTTTAAACTTCACTTTGTAGTGACCTAGTTTAGTTTAGATATTATTTTAGGTCTGTAAATAAATATATATTTGTTTTTTTTTAGCGACGGTAAAAGTAGTGCCGGTAGTCAGACCAACGAATGACATAGCAGAATGACAAGATGGCTAGGGCTAAGAGAAGGTTGACTAGTGATAGAGACTGATAAGAGAACGACGATAGTGAGACAAGAGAAGCATCCCATTTGTAAATAAACGCATCAGTTGAAGTCTTTGTTACGTCTATCTTGTTGACTGTAATGTTCCTTGGCTAGTTTAGACTAGTTAGATGAACTACTGGTTGGAAATGGATGTACACAACACGCACGGGTCTAGCCAAGACAACTTCTACTATACAGGTCAATTGAGGCACATTTCGTATTCCATAAGGCTAGTACAAATGAGTGAAAATGCTTCTACTTCCCTAATGCTTTTTGAGAATGAGATCGTTAAGATGGGTTGCCTGAATCAGCCAAAAAATTCTAAGACTTAGCAGAGTTTATGAATGTATTTAACATGCACAACTATGTTTAAACACATGGATACGAGTAGGACGTAATTATCTTCTCTTTTGAAGTCACGTCTGTAATATTTATAAGATAGTCTCATTAGAGAATGGAATGGGTTGCCTGAAGCAGCCAGGAAAACCAACGACTTAGCAGAGTTTTAGTCATTGATTAACATGCATGACTAGATTGACACATGAAATGCGTAGGAGGTAAATTTCTTCTTTTTCTTACGTCTGTAAGATATAAGATAAGATATGATTATCTATCTATATATATATAATTATCTTCATGGCTCAAGAGTTTGGACAAGAAGTAAAGGAAAGATCACTCTTTTATTTCTGCAAGTCGGACTAGAGTTATCCTAAGAAAAAAAAAGAGTGGGTTGGGGGGGGGGAGAGAAAAAGTAGTATTCACCCGTCACAAAATAGCAGGGCCGGACTTAACCGTTGTAACCAAGAAGTCATGGAACGAGCATTCATTTTTTTTTATTTCTACCCCACGTAGTTTTAGCGGCGAAAAAAAAGAGGGGGGGGTAGGAGAACAAGTAATCTACTCTGTATTCATCCGTCACTAAATAGCACTAAATAGCCCTATGCGAAACGGATTTTTCATGATATTTGTATGAGTTTTCAAAAGATATTTTTAATAATTTCCGGAGATTTCCATGACTTTTTCGTATATTTTGCAATTTCAGGAGATTTACAGGAGCTCCTGGTAAATTAGGCGGCCGTGGGAAATCTGTCATAAGTAATAAAAAGGTTTAATTTAATAATTTACACCTAGACTTAGCGCGGGTCCTAAGAAGTGTGGGGCCCACTGCGGTCGCGTAGGTTGCAGTGGCCTATGGCCGGCCTTGCAAAATAGCGGCGTATCTTACGCCATGGGTTGACTATATATATATTATTCTCTTCATGGCTCAACAGTTAGGATAAAAAGAAGTAAAGGAAAGATCACTCTTTTATTTCTGCAAGTCGGACTAGGGTTACCCCACGTAACTTTAGTGGCGAAAAAAAAAGAGGGGAGGGGAGAACAAGAGGTAATCTACTCTGTATTCACCCGTCACTACATAGCAGGGCCGGACTCAACCGTTGTGAAACGGATTTGGAGGGGTCAAGTTTGGGTAGGGATACGGATAATAAGTAAAAATTAAGAATTTGTATTAGAAAATAAATTCGTCTGTACATTTTATTCATTCTTTACTACATACAGAATTATTTTACGAGCCTTGCGTGTAGCGAAGCCATACAGTATATTATAAAAATTTTATTTCCTACATAGATCACGTTCAATATATGTTGACCTCAAGTAATTCTTCATTAGTTTGAGGCGCAAGATGCTTATTTCACCAGAATACACAATTACGGGTATTGCATAATGCCGTTTTTTTTATCGCGCGTAGGATTGGCGTTTTCCATTTTGAATGACACCCCAAAATGACAATTTTTTGTCTATATATTTCAGGAAATTTTTTTGTTTGAGTTTTCAAAAAATGTAATAATTTCCGGAGATTTCCATTACCTTTTTGTATATTTTGCAATTTCAGGAGATTTCAAGGAGCTCCTGGTAAATCAGGAGGTTACGTAAATTCTGTTATAAGTTATAAAATGGTTTAATTTAATAATTTACACCTCGAATTAGCGCGGATCCTTTGAAAGTGCGGGGCCCTCTGAGATCGCATAGGTTGTATTGGCCTAAGGCCGGCCCTGCAAAATAACGGGGTATGCTACGCCGTGGATCGACTAGTAGTTATTAATGATCTTAAATCGTGACGTAAAAATACTAGATCTATGTATTGTAACATCCAAACAAGATAGTTATTGTAATGCAAATGGATTTACCGAAAAATAAACAATAAACTTGACATATATACCAATGTGTGCGTGTGTGCTTACTCATGGGTATATGCATTTGTATTGGGTTAAAGTTACTCGAGTGAAACCGGTGAATTTGTACTAGCGTTACAACCTTGAAAACTCCCTCCACCACCACACACACGCACACATGCATGAAACTGTAACTAAACTCATGCCTTGATTAGCCAAGCCGAACATACACACATATATACGTAAAATATTTGAACTATGAGAGGCCAACACGAGGGGCTCGGGGGAAACTGTTCGTGATTTCCAAATGACACAGAAATTGAAATCAAATATGAAATGTGTATGGACCGTGTGTAACTTCGTCGTCCTCCGCGCGAGGAGGGCTTGGGGTGGGGGGGGGGGGTCATGTGAGTAAGTGAAGGAGAGAAGAGGAAAGGCAATACCTGAACAAATAAAAAACGAAATGTCCGATTCATCTATACACCTGTAAGAGTCAGACTTAGGCCTAGTAATTTTACCTCTTTAGAAACGTAGAATGAGAATACTGCCTCTGTCTTCCCCCCCCCCCCTTTCTATCCTTGTCCTCAACCCGGATTGCACACCCACAGACAAACTCATTATTGAGATTTCTAGGATTTGAATTAATGTAACTGAATTATATCCCCTGACACATGCACCTCAAATTGATCGTGACCTTGTACATGAACTGGTACATTTCAATGAAATCTCTAAAAATATGTTTTGTACGTGAAGATTTTAGCAAAAAAAAAAAAAATAAATAAAGCATATTAGATCTAGATTCGAACAAAAACTTCAGCTTTCCACAATAGCAGTTACGATTACAATGTCATAATTTTAATATCATAAAATAGTGTCTCAAAAACACTGTCACAATAACAGTGCCATAATTATAATAATCGTGGTTGGATGATGACCACTTTTGTTATTCAAGCGAGGGGGGGGGGTTGAGGGCTCTGCACTGGGGTTTTGTGCCTCCTCATGTGGCTGGTGAGATCTATGTGAGCCCCGAATGTTTGGCTGCACACTGGGCAGGTTATTCCAGGTGGAGCTAGTCTCATTGGCCTTGCTTTTCTTCTCTGGCGTTTTTCTTCTTCTGCCAGCGCTGTTCTCTTGTCCTCAGCGATTTGTGCGCCAGTTTTCACAGCGCTACGCCATGATACTTTGTCATAATAATAGTGTCACAAAAAACGTAATGTCACGATAGAGTTCTGTCATTTAAAAATGATAACTTTGAAGTTTTCAATTCAATTCAATAAAGTAAAGAAAGAGATTGGCGACCTGAATTCAAGTCCATGTAGTAAAGTGAGCTAGGAGAGTCAGATTTTAAAAAACGTCCACATTTTAGAGGAAGACAAATACGACTTTGTGATTTGATTCCTTCCATTGTCCTTTCAAACCACCGTTGTTGCTTGGTTTGTAACTCCAAACATCTAGTACGACTAAACTATTGAATTCTTAGTGAAACAAACTTGAAATAAAACAAGACATCTTTGTAAAGAAACTTGACTATAACATTTGTGTATAAATAGACATTGATTCAACTTGAAAATAGTTTTATATAGAATAGTGATCGTTTCAACAAGAAATCAACTCACACTCTGTGTCTCACTTCTCTCAATATAACAACCTCTCCCCCCCCCCCTCCTCTACTATCACACACGTGACTTGGTATTTTACACTCATCATGACAGACCCGCTGATAGTTTCATTACAAACATCCAGTCCTCGTTTCCTGAAAACACACACACACACACACACGCACAGTATTGGCTATCAAAAACAAAAAGTAAACAATCTAACTGATATGTGCATTTACAGTGCTGGGAATAGGAAAAAGACCAACTTGGTGGTAACGTACAGACCACCAGTCACTCCTCACAACCCACTTATACAACGGACATCGGACATTTATAGAGAAAACATTGGAGACTGGCAAGATTGTTGTTGACTAAGACGCTTGTCATTAATTACATACGAATCATAAACTATCAATGATGTCGCGATAGGCACAAGCGCGACTTTCAGTGTTTCTCTTTCATCTGTTTTACGACATTCCAGTCCCAATGATAGGGTCACGAAGGTCACCAGCATCTTCACCATCTAGTTTGTTTCTGTTTCTGCGTGGGACTTTTTTTTTCTTTTTCTTTTTTTTCATAAAGTCGCAGCAATAAAACCTACCCCCCGCTTCTCGTTTGCTGATGACGCAGACTTTATAACCTGACAGGTCGGCGAGTCTTTTGAAATAATTTTATGAAGGCATTTTCATAGGTCTGGGTCATTTTTTTTCCATATTTTTCTATTTTTAGAGCTTCCATCTTCTGGTGGACTAACTAGCTTATTATGATTGAACACACAAAACAAAACTGTGCTATAGCCTAATTTACATGTCGACCGTCTTTCTTCATTTCTCTGTCATTTGCATTGGACAGAATCTCTTTCAATGACAGTCTTGTCTATTCTTTAATTCTGTCTTTCCACCGCGTTTTGTCTGCCTCTTCTTTCCTTCCCTGGAACTGTCCCCCGTAGGAAGTTACCTAAGTAAAGGTATATACTAGAAAAAAAAAAAATAGAAGAAACTATTATTTAATTGCCCATTCTTTCATACACACGCCTACTTGTCTTAAAACCTGAACCACACTGCTGCTTATGAAGGCAACTACCTCCCAGGCTGGAACCTTCCACAAGATGACCCCCCCCCTTCCCACTCCTTCCCGTCTCAGAGTGAAACAAGATCCGCGCCTTAGTACCGTCTCTCTTATTTCCAAGACCTCTTCAGTAATGAGATCTTTAACTGCGTTCTGCCAGATTTAATTTGCAGGGGAGACTAAACGCTGGAGTATGTTTGGGGGGTGAGTTTCGTGAGAGAAAATGAAATGGGGGGGGGGTGGCTCAACGGGCCCGAACTAGATCGTGTATCACACATTGTTCTGTTTATTGCCCCAACCAGTCAAACTGTTTTAAGGTTAAGGTCTAGATGTCCAGATAAACCAGCCAGTCATTTTTGTTTGTTTGTTCAGGTCGGCAATGAAGGTCAATTGAACAAAGGAAGCGTATTACATTTTAGGAACAAATATTCGGAGGAAATCAAGGAGGGCTTTATTATGTGTAATTTATTTTCAAACTGAGGTCCCGCTGTCCCCCTAAAATAGATTCATGAAATGACAAAGAGGCTACGTTGTTTAAAAAAAACAAAAGATATTTGGTGATATAGAGATGTACTCACTGCGCATGTCCTGACTAAAATGTTGGAATTAAAATTGAACTTTGAAAACGTTTTGGAATCCAATAAAAATTAATAGTGATATATACAAATATAAATTTAGGAAAATTATATTTTAAAAAAAATAGTTACACCTCTTTTTACAATTCCTCTTATCAGCTTGCTAATTCTTCATCGCAAAACTAGAAACCTGGACACGAAAACGGCTCTAACGATTTTCCTACAAATTTGACAGCTTATGTATATCGTTGGAAAATAAATACTAGCGAATATTGGAGACACTAATAAAACACTGGTTTGACCGTTATAATTTTTTAAATTAAAATCTTCGTAACATGATGTTTGGTCTGAGGTCTGCAAGATCTATATCTTGAACACAAACATGTCATTGGATATTCTCGGTATGCATTCATTAAAAAAGAGTTTGCAAAATAAAAACATATTGCACACTGTCTTCTAAGTCTGGATTGGTCTGGATCTATAGGATTTTATATACTCTTGAGTAGATGTATTATTAATACATGAGCTTAACCTTGGGGTTTTTTTTTTCGGGGGGGGGGGAATTGGGGCGGAGTAAAAAAAATTCTTTTTGTTTAATCTATCATTCATTAGTCTTGAAGCTCTAACGAATAGTTACGAATATGAATTGTCTTTTTTTATTAATATTATTTAAAATAATTTGTGTGACTTGTTTTCAGCCCTTCCCCCCCCCTTTCTCCCCTTCTTATTATTTTATTTTATGATTTGACATTTATACATATTTAAAGGGATACAATTACGACACCTTCCTATGTTTCCGTGACTGCTGTCAGGGTTCTCTAATTCAGGAGGACACCGTCGAGTCTTGCTGCTGCCGAGACACTGTTAAGTGTTCGAAACATAGTAACGCTAGCCTACCGTTGGACCAGTGGTCGTAGGTAACGATAACCCGGTGTCATGTGGCACCCAAAATGACTGGCATGACTGACGACATGGACATGATACCATCCCCGACAAGTGATATGTCACCATTTACCAACTATGATAATGCATTAATAACATATTACACTTAGTCTATATCTATATGTCAAGTTTGGGATATATAGAGGCGTAGGTATCACTGTATGCAGTTTAATACATTAATGGTAGCTATAGTAGCGATGATTTTATTTTAGCCAACTAGTCGATAATTACTTAATCCCACCATACCTTCTAACGGCTGGCAAACTCGTTGTTTTATGTCGAAAAAAAAAAAGTTATTTATAGCTGGCATGCCGTGACAGCCTGACATTTAAGAACTTGTCCAATAAACTATAGGCACTCGCCCATACCCGCACACACTATGGAGCTGTAACGAATATTCATTCTAGATGTCATAAACATTTTTTTTCAACAATCGAGTTGTACAACTTATTATTTGAAAGATTATACGAAAACAGAAAGCATGGTAAAGAAGGAGAAAAAAGATGTCTGATAACATAGTTAGTTTACACCAGTGATGCACAAACTACGGTCTGCGGGCCATGTAATATTCTTGAATCAGGGCTACCAGCCCCTTTCCTAGATTCTGTCTGCTGTGTGTAAGGAAGACGCAGATTCCATTGAATTCAATATTGTTGTTGTTTTTTTTTTTTTTACAAAGCTAATATCAAATCATTCTGACTGTGTATGGTAAAAGGTTTGTACATGCTATTTCTCCCACACCCTAGCTCGGATCAAGCTGAGATTTTGTACAAATAGTCTTTTACCAGACAGCACAAGAATCAATAAAAATGTAATCAATTAGTAAATAAATATTGGTAATTAATTATTTTGTTTGGTATCTTGAACATGGGAAAAACTTGTACTTGACAGATGTGGTGGTATAAGTTGAATTTGTCCCCTTGAGGATTTGAGCCCTGAGTGAACATTGTTTTATGCATAAAAAAAAAAAATCATGTAAACATTAAAAAAGATACCCCCTTTTTGCCCCCCCCCCACCTTTTCACAACTGGTCTAAACAAGCGATAGGATCATAGCTCATTGAGAAAGCTACAAGCTAAACAAAAACAATTAGTAAAAAACGTCTAATCGCACAGATTTATTATGTCTAGGTCAATAGTATATATCATTAAATGACATAGATAAACTAATTGATACAATTTCACTTAATATTAGCTTTGTTTTTTAAAGTATTTTTCAAATGTTTTTTTTTTTTTTTTAAAGATTTCGGATTCCCCTAGACCGAATCATGTTGGGCCTCAACAGCCTACCAAAAGGTTCGTAGTTTTTTTTAAATTTGGATACATCTTCACTAATCCTTGTTCAGGTGTTTAGGTGCAAAACATTAACCTATGAAATACCACCTGGTACTCAAATTACCGGAACTTGAAAAGGAGGAAATAAAATAAAAGTAGCTACACTAGCTACTTCAAGGATGGTCGTATTGTGTACGGCATTATATGGCATTATAGTATAATACAATGTCATGATGGTATGTTGGTTTAGACATGATGGTATGATGGTAAGATGCATCTGGAAAATTGAACAAGACAGAGGATGACAGAAACGTGGAACTCAACTCTGCAATCTGACATCGTATCCAGGCGCCAGTTACCACAGTCTATATCTTGACCCAGTTCTCCAGTTTCCAGCTTCTGATCCGTTCTCTCTACGTCTGCTTGAGTTCTCTCCCCTGAGATCCAATTCTCAAGAATGTACCATGAACTGTGGGACCTCACATCAAAACCCCCGATACTACTAACTCTCCAGGCACACAATGGCCATTCACCCTCCCCAAGCTAAGGTCTTATGATGAATACAAAGAAATTTTGCAGAAAAGTAGATTTATGCAGAAGTAGACGAGTTTGAACACTAAACAAAAATGTGAAATGCTTTTTTCTCAAAAGGTTTTAGTAACTAACGCGTCGAATCAAATTCCACAATCTTCATGATCATAGGCCAACGAAAAAGAAGGGAAAAAAAAGTTCAGGATTAAATTTCATTTTTAAGAATGGGTAAGTCCTTCGAAATGTGAGAGCCCCTTCAAAACGTTCCTACTACGGTTTAGGTGTGCGGGCCTCAGAAATCCCATACAGGCTCAAATGGTGAGTTGCTCGCTCATAAATTTTCATAGCGACACTGAGATTTTAATCTTGTCTCCGCGCGCATAATATGCGACACTGACCCCATTTGGGACGTTAGTCTCATGTACCAATGATCTGTTCTCTCTCTCGTGATATGTGAAGTATTATTTATATATATATTTATAAATAAAATGCATGTTTAATATATTTTTTTTTTAAAGATTTCTAGGTCTAGTCTTCAGATGTATAATGCACCTCTTGGTCAGAGATACATTCGTAGGCCAAGAATAAATGTTTCATCAGCGGAACGACCCACTTCTTTGACTCGCTCAAACATGGCGAGTACTCAACTTTGGGTGAATTTAGGTTAGCAATTTTTAACAAATGACACAGATCTAGTATTGTACTAAAAACCATGAGCTATTGAAGACAATTTAACCTTTCAAAGTCTGACAGGCAAGAAGTAGGTAAACGTACGTTTTGATTTCTTTTGGGAGAAAGGTTGACACACACACACACACACACAATTGGAAGATCTACGTTTAATTTTTCATAAATCTATAAATAGATGTTTTGTAGTAAGTTTGAGCTAGGTAGTTAGTTAAAACTAGGATGAATGTTCAGGTTAAAATAAGAATTAGGGCTATATTTAACATTGATAGAGAGTCAGGGTTATTTTTTTTGGAGTTGGACATTTAGGATTAGTATTAGTTGTAAAAGTTTCATAATAGTTTTTCATACAAAGATTATTTATTTTACTTGATGATACGGAACAGATATTTGTTTATAAGTTTTATCTTCCAGTTCTAAGATGTTCCCAGTTCTAAGAGGTTCCCAGTTCTAAGATGTTCCCAATTCTAAGAGGTTCCCAGCCGTCTATTCAGGTCTAAATAAAGAAACGAAGTCGGGTTTGAGAAATAGATTGCATGATTGCAGACGTAGCAATAGATTGGTGCAGACATGTCATTGCAACCTTTTTCCAAACAGCTGCAGGTTTTAGCGTGAGAAGTTGTTTTTTTCTTAAACTAACTCGGACTTGACAAGACCAATAAGAAATGCTAGACATAGTAAGGTCAAACTAAAATAATCCTTATGGTATTGATAAAAATTCTAAATGGAAAAAAAACAAAAAAAATAATTTTTTAAACATTTTTTGGTAACATGTGCTTGCTGGAAAAGCATTTATATACCACCCCATGTGATCAGGGTCAACACGAGGCGATGGCATCGTGTGAAACAATGTTGTATTGATGTGAGACTTCGTGGCTGAAGAGTGTAAGGTGGCAACCACTAGTGAAGAGTGGACGAAACGTCTTGTACTATGGATTTGAACAATGTCTAATATTTTAGTTTCACGGTTCCTTTGATATTATCTTATCTTATCTTATATAATACAGACGTTACTTCAAAAAAGAAGATGATTACGTCCTACTGGTTGACAGCAGTAAACTGTGTAGTCGTTGTGCTGGCCACATAAAACTGCCAACTTGACCTCACTAACATGTAAATTTAGACATAAAAAATTTCAACATTGTAAGACTGAAACGTTAGAGAGAACAAGACCGACACAATATCTTCATGATAGTTGACGAAAGAGTCCGTTTAAATTTTGCGCCAATTTCTCTACTCTTCATCTAGCTAGATTTTTGAAGCCAGAGAAAACTGGCATGATACCTTCCTCAAAGCTAGATCTAATAGGAATCACATTTCAAAAAAACAAAAAAAGGTTCTCCTACTCTTGTAGGGATCCCGCTCTTCGAGATGGTAGCGCCTGATAGTTCAATCTCAAAATGATATCAATATTCATATTCTAATTTTTCTTTTTCAGATGGCTCCGCGGACTGTGGATATACGATACGGATGAGTGCCCTGCTCGTTCTGAGACTAACCAATGTAACCGCTACTTCTGGATGCGACGTGAACGCGAAAAAAAAAATGTAGCCGAGGATTATCCATAACCGAGCTCTCGCCTGGGGGCGCAACAGTTTAAAAGGCAGAATGCAGAGTGACAATGCCAAAGGCTTCTGCGGGAAGGCGATAGTTCGGGAGATTCAAACATTTTTTTATTGCTGTTATTTAAGTCGCCTTTGATAGAAAGAACAACAAATCAAACTTTTGTCTGCGTGGATCCTCCGCACACGGGAGTTGCCTGAAGGATACGGATCGCTGCCGGAGCTTCCATCGGAGTCACTTTGAGCGAACGCTTGACAGAGCATTCTCTCGCATGGTTGGTTTCGGGGGCTGTATTCTTACGTATACTTCTTTTTGATTTCCATAAACTTGCAAGACAGTAAAGTAGCCTGCGAGCTTCAGGAGTTTTACCCAGCAAGAGAGGGGGGGGGGGGAAGGAAGTTCAAAAGATGGGGGCGGGGGGGGGGGGATAAGACTTACATAATTGTGACGGAATTCAGCATATTCCAGTTAATGGTACGATATTTGGATGCTATCCATTTTTACCCACTTAAATGGCTGGTCTGATCAAACAAAAACAAAATAGTGTTGGTTCTTTAGGATGCGGTCCATTAAGGGACTGGTCATATTAACCAGTGATCCAATCGACAGGTTACTACTGTAATATTATAATAAATTGCAATTTAAGAAAAAATTCCTTCAAAAAAAATGCCACTAGTGAACTTACGGAATATGACTATGAGAGAAACTGAACTCAATAGGAGATAATGAAGTACCTGTTCCGTGATATGGTATGGAACATTGTACATTTGTTTTGGTTTTTTAAATTTGTTGTGAATATTTTTGTCTTTAAAAGGTAAAATGTTTAATGACTATGAGTCTACAATAGTTGCACTTAAAAATAAAACACTATTTATTTATCAATTTAAAAAAAAAAGTAAAATGATCATCATAATTCTTTTTTTTTAAATGTATGCTAGAATTAAAATGCACAAATTCGTTTGAGATTAGAATGTATTCTAGATAGAAACAATGCTAATAGTTTGGAAGTGTTTCTGTTGTTTACGGCTTACGCTTGAAAGTTAAACAAATGAAGTCTAGATTAAGGTGTTTGTATGTTCCCTGTAATTCAATTAGTCTGGACCTTTTTAATTTAGCTGTGTAAGTATTGGTAATATAATTGCGAGAATGCATGAGAAATACATGTAAAGCGAGTTCAACTTTAAAAATCTTATTAATGATTTTTTTTTCAACACAAATCAAACTAAAATCATGATGCCTCCATTGTGAATTTAGTCATCATGTAGACATGGGTTACATAAAATACATTTCCAAAGTAAATAATAATAATACAATTACATGACATTCTTATAATTGTTAGCACTTATCTACTGAATTGGTAATAGTGTTGTCTCCCCTGCTGGAGTATATTGGCATTAAAATCTCCAAACTAACAACCCGACATTTGAATGTTAATGCTTTGGCCACAAAGTCAGTGTGAACATTGAAATCTAGGAGATCAATGGTGGGAGTCTCTCCGTGTGTGGAAATATTTCAAATTATAATTTCAATGACCCATTGCTGTTAAGTAACTTTTTGGGACAAGTTGATTAGAACAACGCAGTGGAGTGGCTATTCTCGCATCTTGAGTTCGTGAATAGATTATAAATACTGAAATTAAAACAAGAATTGTTCACTTAAAGACTTTGAATGACGTTTTTTCTTTCACTGAGTGATCATGTTAATCATTTTATCCTAATCTACAGCAAATCCTTTTATTGAAAAAAATATATTAAAAAGTCAATAACAAAAAACAAAAGAAAAAAATATTAATAAAAAGGTTTTCCTTTGACAACAGTGAAAGACTAAGAAAGACAAAAGATTAAGGCACATTTCTTGTTCCATACTCTAGGACAAAGTCGTACAAGTTCTCCTTCTTCTCTAGTACTATTGGAACATGGAATGGGCTGCCTGAGCCAGCCAGGAAAAACAGTGACTTGGCAAAGTTTAAGCCATTGATTAACACGCATGACTAGATTAACTAGATACGGGTAGGGCGTTATTAGTAATCATCATCTTTTTTTTTTCTTGAAGTAACGTCAGTCTGTATTTCATAAGAAGTGATTTTAACGTTTGGAATTGTGACAGCATTTTTCATTAACATGAACTTTGTAATTTGTTAAATTAGGAAAACATTGGACCATATCTCAATCTTGTCGTATTGTCGACTTTTACTGCAATTTAATACGTAAGGGTTTTTCCTTATAAAATCCATGAGATACGTATTTAACATTTAGAAATGTCTCTGATATCAGTGCTTTACAGTTCAGTGTACTAACGATCTAAATTCTGTCACGGAGAAATCGTCTGTCTTTCTTTTACATATCCAGATCTTTCAAATCTTTATTCAAAATTAATTAATAATATTAATTAGAGCTATAAACGGTCTTGAAAAACTGTTTAGATATAAAGCACATTTCTGATTCCATACGCTAGAACATTAGAGAATGGAATGGGTTGCCTGAATCAGCCAGGAAAGCCAACGACTTAGCAGAGTTGAAGTCATTGATTAACATGCATGACTAGATTGACACATGAAATGGGTGGACGTAATTATCTTCTTGTGTGAAATAACGTCTGTAATCTATAAGAAAAGAAACAAAAAAGGGGTGCGTCGTTTCTCTCACTATTTCTTCCTAATTTTGAAAACGTTTTTTTCAGCCCAGATGTCCATCTAGTTTGGCAAAGTAAAATAGAATTGTTCAATTATAGTTCATTTGTCCGTGTTTAACTTAATTAGCACCATCCCTCTGTTTTCTTAATTAGTTCCAGCACACCATTCTATGCCATGGTATTCAGAAACAAAATACTCTAGGTATAAAAAAAAAAACAAAAAAAAAAACAATCACTTCCTACCTTATGTTCAAATAACAAAGTAAACTAAAAATTCATAAAAAAGCAAGTTGGTGAGTTCTGGGAAGTGAACCCACGACATTCTAGGAGCCAAATTTGAGCTTGAAATCAATGGTTCAGTTTTTTCCCATGAGTTTTTGACTTGTGATTTTGAGCACCTTCCACTTTGCGACTTTAAAAAAAAAAAGTGTTATCTAACAGAAGGACTTTTTTTAATATAACTGTTAATAGAATAAAAATGGTGTTTAACATTATCTTGATGTTATCTTAATGAGGGTGATTCCATACCAACACACACAAGAGAAAACGCCCAATGTTTAATCAATTAATAGTAATACAAAATATATGTAGTCTCACTTGCCTAGATTTACTTTTGTGCTCTATGGAAGTCGCCCCTCCCCCGAAACATACCTGGTATCTCTTCAAATTCTGTCAGTCCTATTTATTGTTACAAATTATGTTCTGAGACCATGTCGTTCCTTGAACATACTACACACTATCAAAGACATAAAGGGAAGAAAGCGTACAGTTGTATTTTATCTTCTAACTTCCTCATCTTCAAACTAGCAACAACAAAAAAAAATTTTTTTTAGGCTCCAGTGGAGCATAGGACAGATCATATTCTATGCTAGAAGCCTGTACCTAACATGACACATGAATAACGCTGGAACTGCAGAGGTCTCCTCCTCCCAGCCTATTCACACGTGTGTACTATGTATTAGCCACTCCATTATCATCCGCCTGTTAACGCTATAGGGAAACTAGCACGGGAATCGTTTTATTTCACTTGTGTACACTCGACCCCGGGCTCGGCAGACCGTGGAATCCTGCGAGTTCCCCCCTTTAAGTGATACAAGGCCCACTCTTCAGAGGAGATATTATGAACTGCCATTTAATTAACATCTAAGCAATTCATAGGAGAATCACACGTAGGCGTTTTATCTGGTCAAATATAATCACAGATTTGATGCTAACTTTTAAACGATTTTTATGCCTTCTTTTTTTTTTAAACATTCTTCGGAAACCAAAATAAATCGATAACTATCGGAAATTAAATTTAGCAAAATAATCATATTTGAAACGATACAAAGATAAATAATCATATTTGAAACGATATGAAGATAAAGGCACATTTCTTATTCCATTTGCTAGGACTAATTCGTACAAGTGCTCCTCCTTCTCTAGTGCTATTAGAGCATGGAACGGGCTGCTGGAATGAGCGAGGAAAACCAAATGACTTAGCAGAGTTTAAGTCTCTGAAGGGGCGTCAGTAATTCATGTAATAAGATAATAATCTTTAATATATTATCTATTCATATTAACATTGTACAAGAAACATTATCACTAAAATAGCAGTTTAACCTAAATACAGCCCCCATGCCTTAATTTTTGTCAGTCTAATGGGTTAAAACAATTGTTTTGGCGTTTCTTTTTATTCAAAAACAAGTACACATTTACCACATCTACATGTAACCCTAGATTCAAGACCTCAAACTACACTCCATGTCTAACATTGTGTTTGTTATAGGCCTAGCTGGGTCAATGCGGACCCAAGTCTACTTCTCTTACTTTCTATAGCCTTGCGTTTCCCGAGGGCCATGGGTCAGCATAGGTATGTGAATGGCTACTTAATTTTTGCTGGTCTGTGGAGTGAATGGAGAAAGGACAGAATTTTTTTTTTTTACATCAGATAGATCTAGGTGACCATTGCCCCTTTGTCCGCCAATTGAATATTTTTCTTTGATATGGCGTGTCCAGTCATTTTTCCAGATGTGTTGACACGTCGGTCAAAGCATGTGTACACACGTGTAGGATAATGGTTAGGGTGTTTGACATATTGTTCTTCTATTGTGAACGCGCATGTTTATAAGAAGATGTCTAAGGCTGTCTGGGGGTGATGTGCTTCGAATTGAACAAAAAAAACAAACGTGTGTGAGGGGCGTGGTGCTGGTTTAGAATGAAATGGTGTGTAGTGTCAACACCTACACATACGCCCGCGCTCCGATTCTCCTTCACCCCTCCACAAGATGCTGGCCACTGTCCACCCGTACAAGTGGCCCAGCGGTCACAATAGTGATCGAGCAGGTCTCGGAAAGGGGGGGGGAGGTGCATGTTGGGAAATTCAATGAAGGATTACACCCCCCCCCCTTTTGACAATAGTGACGGCATTTAAAAAGGGTCTCCGGCTAAGGCGACCTACTTGTAGGTGGTACCATAGAAAATGACCACCGCTGCTGGCTAAGCAAATTCCAATGGTCAATAATAGTGTAGATCTAGGTCCTTAGCTAAGTGGCTGTTGGGAAATGGTCACGACATAGTATTTACTACACTTAAGATATATATATACTCCAAGATAGAAAAGTAAACCAACGTCTATCCAATTAAAACAGTGGCAGATATCAATTAGAAGTGCATAATAACATTGATATATATATATATATATATATATATATATATATATATATATATATATATATATATATATATATATATATATATGTGTGTGTGTGTGTGCGTGCGTGTGTGTTTTGTATAAATATCAAGACTTAATCAAGTTACAGTTTGACGAAGTATCTTATATATTGTAGACGTTACTTCAAAATATAACGATAGATATGTTTAACTCATTTCGTGTCATGCATCTTAATCAATGACTTAAACTCAGCCAAGTCGTGTGTTTTTTTTTCCTGGCTGATTCAGGCAACCCATTCCATTCTCTAATGGCACTAAGGAAGATGGAGCCCTTGTACGAATTTGTTATAGCAAACGGAGAAAGAAATGTACACCCATCCTTGTGTCTTTCTGGGTATTTTATTAGGTTTTGTAAAACAAAGAACACTATGAATAATCATGTTGAGTATTAAAACAAAACTGATCATATTTTGATTTAGCACACTAAGAGCTGTTTATAATATATATATATATATATATATATATATATATATATATATATATATATATATATATATATATATATATATATATATATATATATATAAATACATCTGGAAGGGATATATCGGTGAAATCACCATGAGAACACATAAATTAAAACAAGTATGACTTCCTTTTGTTTGTACTATGACTCATTGTCTTCTATAGTTAGTCCATTTTTGAAATCCTGTTTAAGGTGTACTGTGATCATTTGTTTAATACCGCGATGATGATCTTCTTTAGCTCACTAGGAGCCTACCTATGTTTTGAGGGTCATCTGTCTCCGCCCCACCCCACCCCCACCTCCATCTTGGTGTGTGTCAGTAAACGGTCGCGTTTTTTTGCTAATCCCGGTAATAATTAATATTGACCTAATTAGTCTCTTTTCCCGAGTGTTGTGTGGATAAAACATTTTCTCGAGGAGAGGTCGAGTGATGTTATCAGACATACTCAAAGTGAATTTATACCTACCTCAGATATTTCAAACTAACGCCAATTAAACGGGGGAAGAAAACTCCTTTTTTGTTTCTTTTAAGTTATATTATATAAATTCTTTATATTTTTTAAATATTTATATATTTCTATATATACTCTTTCCATTACATAGCTTTAGATGTGTGACGGAATATCTATTAGATTTTAAAACCAATTGTTTGTAAGTCTATAGGCAATTTTTCTTTATCAATTGAAAGGGTCCACAAATTATACAAGGGATATTTTAGAATAAAATAATTTAAAAAAATAAAAATAAAAATAGGCAATAGAATAAGGTTGTAAGTATTTTTTCTCATAGAAGGAATATAATTACCATGCATGTCACATTGAAATGTCCCATACGAAGGAAAAAAGAAATTAAATTTGTTAAGAAGTTATTTGAAGCTAGTCTGGACTGGCCAAAACTGAAGGGCTTTCAAGAAAGTTTACAAGATCGAATCAAAAAGCTAAAAATTTTGATCCAGCAATTGTCCCCCGTTTTTCACTATTTTTGTGTGTGTAAAAAACAAAGAAACAAAGTGAACTATAAAGGTATTCAGGTAATCAAATGTCATGGAATGACTCGGGTACACAGACCTTTATACTGCATCGAAAAATTGTTGAAAGTAACTTTCACAAAACTTGAATATGTTTTTAAATATGCAAAAATATCAATTAAAATAAGATAATTGTTATTGATCCAATCAAATGGAAATTCAGTGTGACAACAATTGACAACCTCAGCGTATCTACTGAACAATAACATCATAGATGCAAATACGAACAACATTCACACACAAAACACATACACACTCACAACCAGCGCTTTATAACTTAGATTTCTTTGAACTTATCGATGACGACAGATGATCTTGTAACACTCTGACCGACAGTGGGATAAAGGAGTTGTTAAATCTTTCTGTTTTAGCTCTAATAGAAAGGAGACGACCACTTCGTTCAGATCTTATGTAATAGTGGTTTATTAATTAATGGCAGAAACCTTGCGCCCCTGAGGTGCCTGTCTCGGATGGATCGTTGTCTGACTTTTCACAGATATGTAATTATATTTCTTATATAACACAGACGTTACTTCAAAAAAGAAGATGATTATGTCCTACGCGTCATGCATTTAGTCATGCATATTAACCAATGACTTAAATTCCGCCAAGTCACTGGTTTTCCTGGCTAGCTCAGGCAACCCATTCCATGCTCTAATAGCACTAGGGAAGAAGGAGTATTTTCACAAATTTGTCCTAGCATATGGGACGAGGAATGTGCCTTTATCTTTGTGTCTTTCAGAGTATTTTATTAAATTTTGTTTTTGTATTTGAAGATTATGGTTCAGTGTTTTATGTATAATTGCTACTTTACTTTTGAGTCCTCTGTCCTGAAGGCTTTCTAAATTTAGTGATTTTACTATAGGTGTTACTCTAGTCAAATGTGAATATTCATTAGTTATGAATCTCACTGCTCTATTTTGTGTCTGTTCCAGTTTCTTAATGTTTTCTTGAGTTTAGGGGTCCCAAACGGAGGATGCATATTCTATTATTGGCCTAACCAAGGTTAAATAACATTTTAGTTTTATGTTCTTATTTGATTTATAGAAATTTCTTTTAATAAATCCTAAATCTTTGTTTGATTTTTTTTTATAGTTTCATCAATATGTGGATTCCATGACAGTTTTTCATTTATTATAACACCTAGGTATTTTGCGTTTTTAGTCTGTGTTATTGGTTTGCCATGAATAAGATAGAGGAATTAATTTGTTTTATTTTTTTTTGTTACTCTTAACAACTGACATTTTTCTGGGTGGAAAGACATGCTCCAATTTGATTCCCATTTCTGTAAATCATCTAATTCTCTTTGTAAAATATCCGTGTCTTGTGTTGTTTTTATTGTTCTATATATTATGCAATCGTCTGCAAATAATCTGACTTTTGTTCCTGAAGTAATGCAATTTGGTAAATCATTTATGTAAATTAAAAATAGTAGTTGACCCAAGACTGTTCCTTGAGGTACACCTGAGTTTACTGTTATCGGTGTTGATTTAGAGCCATTTATTATTACAGTTTGTTCTCTCCCTATCAGAAAATCTTTAATCCACTGATGCAGTGGACCATTAATGCCAAAATATTTTAATTTTTTAAGCAAACTATGGTGGTGAACTTTGTCAAAAGCCTTGGAAAAATCTAGTAAGATAGCATCTATTTGTTCATTATTATCTAAACCTTTAGATTAATTAATTAAACCTTTATTTAATTGTTTTGAGTTTGTTTTGTTTTTTATCAGATGTATTATGTGTCACAATAATGAGTAATGGTCTAAATATAACTTTATGCATTTCATTTTGGTTAAAATCGGTTGCAATATTTTAAGAAATTTGTCAATAAATAACAACCTAAATTAAAGAATCGCTCTTACTGCTAAAATTGTTAAAAGCCATCAAGGTATTAACTGTAGTTCTATTCTTATTTTATACTGTATTTCATTTATTTTAATGAATGGCTTTGTAACATTTTCTGTGCTGAGTGGACTGTCAAAGCAATTGTATACTGGTAATACGCGCTTTTGCTACTGTTGAGTACATTCACATAAAAAGATATGGGTTGACAGACCAATGACTGGAGCTAACAAAAACATTTCAATTTTTGAACTTGATTAACTTTATCAGACTCGCATTCATCAGCACTTCAGACCAGTAGTCATTAGTCTCATTTATTTACTTAAAAACCAAGACACACCTAGGCCCATATATATATATATATATATATATATATATATATATATATATATATATATATATATATATATATATATATATATATATATATATATATATATATATATATATATATATTGTAGAATATATAAATAAAACTCAGTAAGTCAGCGGTTCTCAAAGTATCACTCGTCAGGGTCTCATGTTCTCATTTAGTTTTTTTGTTTTTTTTAAACACATTTGCACATCTTCCTGAATTATTAATAAATTTTCTTAAGAAGCAATTTTTTTTTAAAACATTGGATCAACTAAATATATACTTTTTACCCCCACTCTCCTTTTTTTAACAAAAAAAAAAAAAAAGAGAGAGAGAGAGAGAGAGAGAGAGGACGTTGGGGGGGGGTAGCATTATGTCATCAGAACCATTATTTTGTAGGCAAAATCAATATCGTATTACACATAATTATATTCATATGTAAATCTAATTGTCAGTAGTTTTTATCCTAAATCTCTTTTAACTGTGAATAGACCTTGTTTGTAATGATTTAACTGTACGGAATTCAGCTCTTGCAAAGGAGAGTGGTCCTTGAAGGATTACGGGCACGACATGGCCTAAACCCCAAACCCCATCCTAAATCTCTAAGCGGTTAATAACATATAGATATGGTCCAGGTAAGGTATGAGCACGGTGCAGTTAGATCCAAGCGATGATACGCGCTAAGTGCTTACGCGCGCAGACGTGAATATTAATTATGCTGGTAGCCGCATGTTTTAAGAGTGAAATGCAGGCCACACAGCTACCAAATAGGTCAGTGATATTGTTGAGGAGAATGTGCCCCTCCATGATAGTATTAAATTAATAGATAATCCAGTGGTGGGGGGGAGGATAAAAATTCCCCCGGGCCCCCCATCAGAGAGGTCGTCCAAATGAGTGTTCGAAAAAATGTTATTCACATCAAATATAAAATATTACCCCATTATGTCATGAACTCGAATGTCAAAATGCAAGGGGGGGGGGCCTAAAGAGGTCAAGCTCCCACCAAATGATGGCTAATTCCTAGCTTCGCCACTGTAATAAACTAATGTTTTATTGTGATATTTGATATTATAATGTATGTATGAAGTTATATAACATTTGTTAGAATTACAAAAGAACTTTAAAGTGCATAAATCGTTACGATTAAGGGTTAAGGTTTGAGTTAATTTGGTTAAAAAGAGAAAGAAATAAAGCCTACCTTTCATGGGACTGACATTGGATAGTAAAGTCAGGGTCTGACTGGACGACAGTTCCACTAACTGCTGGGCTAACTGGTGCTCGTAATGGCTGCCACTAGATATCCGAGGGTGAGCAGACAGGTCCTCACCAAGATGACCGTGGTCGTCGCGGGGGTCGTTTGGCATGTACGCCCCGGGCGAAACTCCGGCCGCTTGAAGATGGGAGAGAATGTAGCTGGCATTGGTCAGCATGGTCACGGGGGAAGACTCTTGGTAGCCGTCGTTGGGAGCGTGCTGGATTTGCGTGTGGTCGGAGTACAGGTTGTACTGCTGAGCCGAGCCTGGGGGCGAGCGGTTATGGTCGGCGTCGGGCGTAGATGCGGACCTGAGGTGGAGGCCGTTGTCATATTCCTCTTGGCGTTCAGCCTCTTCGTACGCCATGCGCTGCCTCTGCAGTTGCTCCATATATTCTTTCTTAACGAGATCAATGGTATCCAGGTGAAGAATGCCGGGCTTGGCACTGCGAGGGTGAGCAAACTCCAGGCTCATCTCCGCCTCCATCTTCACGCCCGGTGGGACATTGTTATTGTCGCCGTCGGGGTCTGACTCGCCCATGTTCTGGACGTCGCTATCGTGATTCCCCGTGGCATTGTGCCTCGACGAAGACATGGATTTGGGGTGCTTACCAGCCTGCTTTCTCATTTCTTATCAAAACACGAGCCGAAGGACGAAAAGCATAAATATACACACCTGTTGATCCCGTTTGCGGTTAATCCTGATCAAATTCTTACACTTAATTTCGCGCCATTGTTAACGAGAAGCTAATGGGGGGAAAAAAGCACACGATATCTTTGACGTCAAATTAATAATATTAATTAAAATGAATAAAGGCACATGCTGAATTTGTTACTCACAGATCTTTATCAAGAAAATAATCCAAATGATATCAACAATAATTATAAAGTAATCGAATAGGCAGCTTACTATGACGAAATCCAAAATACCAAACTTGAAAGAAAAGTGTGTCACACGTGTGCTTGGAGTATTGGCCTGCTTTCAACTGTTGACATATCTTTTTTCCCGATTCGTTAGACAGAAGTCACTGATCCTTACAAGAAGCTTTTGGATTAAGCAGACGAGCAGTGCTCCTCGACCCACTGTGGCTTTCCCCCCCTCGTCACACGTTGTTGCTTTCAGGTGCAGGTACCTCGCTAAGCCTCAACGAGTAGTTACCTGTGCCGTCCTGTGAACACATACGGGGACGCTCGTTTTTTTTTTTTTTTTTAAAGCGGCACTCGCTTATGTTCCGTCACAGATCAGATTCGATTTACTGATCATAAGTAATATGGCCAAGAAATTAGAAAAAAAATGCACAGTCCAGTAACTGAAAAGGAACATACAGAAAAGAAATTAACACACGATAGGTGTGTTACAAGTTCCACTCCTTGCTATTTTAAGGGGACACTCGGTTTCAAATCGAGACTCGTCACCGCGTCGAACTTTTTTCCACTCCTTGACACCAGTGTTCTCGTAGCTCCGCCCACTTCTCGTCTGCTGTGAACACAACAATACTCTCAATGAAAAAGAAATAGGGTGTATGTCTAAATAATACAAATGACATACTTAGATCTAGTGTTCTGACCACACACCTTTGTAGATAGTATAGTCAGCAGAGCATCACTGTACTGTATCATTTTTGTGACTGGTGTGTAAAACTGTCAAGAATTCGCGGGTAATGTTTTGAATCAAGCTCGCTCGGCCGAGACTAAAAGTACTCGCAGTCTATATTTGAAAAAAAAAAATCCTTGATAGGCGGAGCGTAGCAGCGAGGGGGGAAATATCCGCCATATTGAACTTACCACCTTATGAT
Organism: Biomphalaria sudanica; assembly: GCA_036873155.1. Lineage (NCBI taxonomy): Eukaryota > Metazoa > Mollusca > Gastropoda > Planorbidae > Biomphalaria > Biomphalaria sudanica. The sequence continues at coordinate 1,839,730 of JAZGLO010002457.1, read as the reverse complement.
AGAGGGTGGGTGGTTGAAAGGTCAGACATTAGAAAAAAAAAAGTTATGTGTGTTATCGAAGAGGTGTATGGGAAGGGAGTGGCTGGGAAAGACGACACGGTGATCGAGCACCGAAGTAAATGTTCGAATGTTTTGTTTAAAACAAAAAAAAAAAGAACTCCACCATTACGGGACAGCCAATCGGTTGAGATGTTTATCGTAGATATAAACTATGAAATTAGTTTTACCCTAATCGTTGCTCTAGGTATAATTTACACAGTGGTCTTCAATTTGTTTCGGTGAAATAGATTTAATGGGCTTAGACTCGAGCGGAGTGAAGGAATTCAATACAGCCACGTTCTCGTAGTGGACTGACTCACTAGATGTAGATCTTGCCCAGTATTGGTCATTAAAATAAAAATGCAAACTTTATAAACTAGATTTAGGTATATTTTCATTCGTGTTTAAGATATTGATTGCTACAGATTTCAAATGTGTAAAGAGAAGCACATATTATAAACTTATGGAACTACAAAGAAAATTGTTTTTAAAGGTGATATATTATTTCTTTTATTATTTTTAGTGAGGAGAGGCAAAAGTAAGTGTCGGTTAGCTAGAAGGGAGACAAGAATTGTGTTTACAATTAAATAAAATAGTCCAATTGATCTCTGCATTATGTCTTATTCATTTGTCCTCAGAGACATATGTGCGAAACAGTTTCTTCCGCTTGACTTATCTTTCACTAATTCAACACTAAACTTTGTTTTCGACAGAATAAGGAGTACGACGCTTAAACACCGCGTTAAATATTTTACTTTTATATTCCGATTGGTGTTGACTTAAATTTAAACCACATTTCTAAAAAAAAAAAATCGACAAATACATATAGCAGCGTATCGAGCATTGTTGCTACCCTAACCCGAAACACTGACATACATAATATAAATTACACAGGATAAACAGGGAAATACAAGTAAGAAAATATATAAAATTTCTAGAAAAAAAAAGGCTTATTATAGAGCTCCACATTTACAACCATATCTCTAAATAAGGTAGACTTTATTTTCCTTTTTCGATATGAAACAAGATAGTTAATTACCATCATTTAATTGACTGGTAGCGATGTGGCTGAATTAAGCGCTTGGCTTTCGAACCTGGCGTCCTGGTTTCGAATCTCCGTGAAGACTGAGATTTGAATTTCTGAATTCTTAGTTTGCCACTGAGTCCAACCATCTCTAATGGGTACCTGGCTTTATGGGAAAGTAAAGGCGGTTGGTCGTTGTGTTGGCCACATGATACGCTTGTTAACCATTGGCCAAAAATACAGATGATCATAACATCATTAGCCCTATATATAAGCTATCCCGACAAGACCAACGTCTAATCTTTCGACTCAGGACCGGACACAACAGAATGCGACAACACATGTACCGGAAGCTCAAAATTGGAACCAGTGAAATCTGCCCATGTGGAGTATCACCAAAGAATGCAGACCACGTCCTCCAAAACTGCTCTCTTTACCAAGAGGCCCGTATAAGACATTGGCCCAATAGAAAGAAAACTATATGGGGAGCTCCCTGATCTGGAAACCACTGCGCAGTTCATCTCATGTATTGGTCTAGTCATCTGAACACTCCAACAGTTCATCTCATGTATTGGTCTAGTCATCTGAACACTCCAACGTAACAATGAGTCCGAAGGAGAAGAAAATTTGCCCTATAGATCGCAAGGTATGAAAGTGCCACTTTACTTTCTTCTTAATTGACTTTATTGACTTAGATTTTTAGTGGATTCATGTTTTGTTAGATAGAACAAATACGTACATTTTTAGCTTGATCCGACAATATGGGAAGTGGGAGAAGTAACTGTACCAGACAGACAGACTGACAGAGTTGATATAAACTTGGTAGGAGAAACTGGTGTATGCACGTATATCTTGTGTGCTATTGTACAAACGTTTGCTCTAATTATCTATTGTTTTTTGTAATTCACAATTGTAAAAATTTCCTCACGGATAATAAAGATATTTATTATTATTTTTTTAATTATTTCAAAAAAAAAAAAAAAGTCTCCTATAGAAAAGAACTAATTACGTCCCTTTATTTGTTGTTGGGTTTATTTTACGCCGGTGTTCCGCTCTTGTTTTTGACATGGGACATATAAGAGGTTGGACAAAATCTAGCAGTTCAGCTTTACACACACACACAAAATAAATAAACAACATTAACCCGGACAGTACTATGGTACCAGACGAAAAAAGGCTAAGGTAATCTCCGCCCTTTGATGTCCATCAGGTGTGGACAGAGAGTAATTCGACCACAGACCCTGACCTCTAGATATACATCTTTACAATTAGACTTTCTGAAAAAAAATGCATGTGTGTGTGAGAGAGAGAGAGAGAGTGAGAGAGAGAGAGAGAGAGGAATGTGTTTGGAGTGAGGAAGGAAGTCTTGTCTCTCCATCTGTAAGAGACCAGCTCGTGGATGTTAAAGGGCCAGTAACGCATGGCTGCCGAATCCGCTAGAAATATTCGGATTGTCCAGATTTTATTTATCTGCACTAGTATTGTCCACCGGCTACGCCCGCTGAATTGTTCCCAACTTTATATTGTTTATTTCGACGGAACATCTACTCATCTACTTTTATTTTCTGCACCCCCACCCCCCACACTTTTAAGATAGATTTATCCAGTGAATTGTAGTATCTATTGCATTGACTTAAAAAAAAATAAACCTGCTTCGTAACACTCCCTTCTCTCTGACACAGACAATGTTGGCACCTGAATTAAATTATCATATAAAGCGGGCCGTCGAGGAAGCCATATCTTTCCATTTAGGTCTGCAACAGATAATTTAAAGAGGTCGGTGAGGTTCTTAAACTGCATTTCTGGCCATTCGATTGAGGGATACAGAAATGATTTTTTTCTGATTTCTCTTTCTGAATGGTACATCTATTTCTCAAAAATGTATGTATTATTCAAAAGGTATATCTATTTCTCAAAATGTTCATCTATTATTCAAAAGGTACATCTATTTCTCAAAAGGTTTATGTATTATTTAAAAGGAACATCTTGTCTCCAAAGTTTCGTTACTTTCTCAAAAGGTTAATACAGGTTGCATAAAGGTAGTTTTACATTTATCACCAGGGGCGGACTGGCTATTTGGGCAAACGGGCACATGCCCGGTAAGCCGGTACCAAATGGGCCGGTCTGGTCGCGACCAAAAAAAAAAATTTCAATGCAGACAAAGGCCCGAACACGTTTTCTTTTTTTTAAATTCTTATTACAATTAATTTGATTTGAAATTCAACAAGAATATAAAAAAAAAAACACTATACACTGTACGTATTATCATTTGCAAAATGTTAGACCGTACTTTCTGCTATGCACGAGCGGCATGGAGTGCTTTGATGTCTTCGAGGTTGTGTTTGGCCTGATCATTTTGCTGGTCGGCATGGGCCTTTGATGGCACTCCCATTTTTTTTGTTCCTTCCCTCCCCCGTCTTTTAATGATTCCAATGAAATTTAACCAAAAAGAGGGATGAGTGAGGTTAAGTTAGAAAACATTGATATAACGCAGAATAAAAAAAAATAGGCGCGACAATTAGCTCTTTAACAATACTGAATAGAAAACTAACTTGAACACATACACACTGCCGTGAAATTGCAAACCACCGACTTATTCACGGCTCAATATGGGTATAAAGCTTAACTTTCTGCGCTTTGAAAAGAAAAAGTAAGTTTCTTTTTGTTTATTTTAATAACATAGATCTAAAAATACTACACTTAAGGCTTTAAAAAAATTATTTAATAAATCTAGATCTCAATCAATTTCTATACTATTATAATTAATGTCAAACTTATGCTTAGTATGAAGTCATTAATGATGAAAATTGTTAGAATAATTTATATAGCACCGTCACATCCGATATTTAATGAAAGGAGATTTATATTTTAAATAATGGGTCATGGTATATTTATATACAAATCGCGTTTTTGAGAATGTACTAGAACGAAGCAAGAGCTTTTCACATTAAGTAAGTGCCTCTCTAACCGCTCTGCTTTCTCTTATCTTTTAATGAAATGGGTTGCCTGAGTCAGCCAGGAAAACCAATTATTTAGCATATTTTAAGTCACAGATCAACATGCATGACTAGATTGACACATGAAACGCGTAAGACGTAACAATCTTATTTTTTGAAGAAACGTCTGTAATCTATTAGTAATACAAAAAAGCTTCAAACTCATTAGGCTGCTATTGTATTGTTTATAGTTTTTAGACTACATACATGTATAAATAGAATACATTTTATGTAAGCCTACGAATGCATACATCCAGTTTTCGATGCGTTATCAAACTTTATATATTTTGTAGAGAATTAGGCTTACACCTATAATATAACAAATGGGCGTAGCCTGGAGGGGAGGGTCTTCAAACCATCACTTGCCTCAGACCTCATTGTCTGAAAGGGAAACTTTACTTATTGCTCCAGTGCAGCCAACGTAAGCAAACTACAGTTTCCAAATTTCATGAGCGTAGCCAAAAATGGTATTGTGGTTTCCCTTCCCGCTCCAATACAAAACTAAAGCATTTTACCAATTTCTACCAGTCGCTGGACTCCATTGAATAGTAGATTTGGTTTTTAAATTTTGTTTAGAGGAAGAGTAGCACGCTAATTGCTCTGTAGCTACCCCCAAAAATATGCACGTTTAAAGCTTAAAATAACGGAAATAATGCTTGATTCCGGGGCTTCGACCCGGACAAAACTGGAGGGAGCTCACAGCGCTCCCCCCGGACTTTGTAGCTGCCAATTGGCAGTGTATACTGTCTTTCCACTAATTATAGGAAGAGAGTATTCTAGGGTAGAAAAAATTTGAAAGAATGAAAAATCAGAATGTAATGAAGATTAATTACATATATAGAAACACTAATATATATATATATATATATATATATATATATATATATATATATATATATATATATATATATATATATATAAATTCCGGAGTGGGGTAAAAATCCCCCCCCCCAACCGAAAATATATTTGTGGGCCGGTTTATATGGTAATGCCCGGGGCGATTTTGATACCCAGTCCGCCCCTGATCACTCAGACTATTTGAAAATTTGAAATTAGAACTGCGGGAAATTCGTTATGCCTGGGAGCATAAACATAAACAATTGAATCTACCAGATGCTCAAAACATCATCTTTCAACGTAGCAACATTTTTCAAATCTCTCCAGGACATTAAATTAAGCATAAGTTCCCTTTTCAGACCTAGCGATCTAAATGGCAGATGATGAGAAGATGATGAGAAGGTCATCTAATTCTGTGGCCCACGGCTAATGACGGTGTCATGTGGCACAACGACAAACCGCTTTTACTTTCCCCAACTAATGTCAGGTACCCCAATAGGGCTGGGTAGGCTCAGAGGCGCCCGAAGATGCCAAAATTGAAAATCCCGATCTTCACACCAGAATTCGAAATCGGGTCCTCCGGTTCGGAAGCCATGCGCTTTACCACTCAGCCGCCGAGCCTCTTCTCCAGGACACCCTGGCACACAGTGCGACACAAGTTCAGATCTGTATCAACTTCCCTTCCGTGAATGTCATGTGAATGTCATCTTTGAAATTATGTCATGTTTTTCGTTTTTTCTCATCACATTAAAAATTAAATTGCAACCAGGAAGGAAAAAGCTGCTATAGGTGAGTTTATACTCTGAAGAATGTTGTATGTTGCTATTACTAAAGAAAGTAACTTCAACTATATAAGGGACTGTTTAATAACTGTAAACCGTCTTTTGGGCCAGCCGGTATATTTATCTATCAGTTTTAATTGCTAGGAAATTTGTATACTTCTCGCGGGACCTATATATCTTTGGCTGTTCTGTAATTGACATTTAAAGTGAGCCATAAGCATTCCGTTTATATATATTTATATATTTCTAGAATTTTTTTTTCATTTATGTAGAGAACAACTTTGGCTGTCATCCAGAAATCACATTTCCCAGAGCCACATTCTGAAAATAAAGCTCAAATAAAACAGTAAACAGTTTGAGAATAAGATTTGCCCCTTTTTTTTCCCAGTACGTCAAGTAATTTCTGAAAACTGTGCTTATCATGATCTCCCCCCTGACTGCGATGCTATCAATTTCTTTTTTTTTTTTCCTTGCCTTTCGTCACGGATGGCTAAACAATTGTATCAGATGCCCGACTTCAAAGGTGAGAGGGGGGGGGGCTTACACAGGAATTGGGGGTGGGGGGAATAAAGAAGAAAATGGTTCCTTTTGGGTCGATGCTGGAACTAAATAAGATATGAGTGCTCCTATCTACCAGAGATAGCCCTTTTGTCTTTCACTTCTGTGAAGCTGATCAATGAATGAACTATATGCACTGAACCTTGACGATTTCAGCCTTTTTTTTTTTTAAATATAAAGCAATCGGTTGATTGAGATGTTCCGAGGGACGTCTCCTTTGACTCCAAGACAAATCCCCGCCGTTAGACCCAGTATCATTCATACGTGAATTTTTAAACTGACATGCTCCTGGCATCGATCTGGCATTAAGATCGGTTTTGAATAATCTGCATTTCTTTCTTATTCTCGAAAATATCAGAATTTCGACCCACCCCTCTCTCTCTCTCTTCCACCCCCCTTCCGCCTCCCTCCCGGGAATCGTCAAAACAAAATTGGGTTGATCTGGACTTAAAGTTACGTAAACTGACGCAATGCACTACGCGTTATGAAAGATTCGAGTTGAATTATTGATGACTTGAATTGTGAACCTGTATTGGAAATGTTAAACTTCCATGAAGATGGAGGTTTTGTTGTTTGAAGTGGCGCATTTGGAGGTGACTTACTCCCCAAGAGAGACATAGAAGAAGAACAACACGCTTTTCCCTTATACACGGTTGTCTAAAAAGACTAATTAGCTTGGAAAGGCGTGTCAGTACTTAATATACCCATACATACAGATTCTTTTTTTTTTTATATTTACACTGGTTTGCTTGGATAGTTCATATCTATGCCCATGTGAATATAAATAAAATATTTCAATATTTGTGAAGATTTATGCAAATTAAAAAAAAAACACTTTAAATATTATATTTTATGTGTTAATGTATATCCAGTGTGATAAACCTACTCCTATATGAACATAAGCACAATGTCAACGTTAGAGGTCGCTGTCATTAGAATAATACGAAGAGCAGACGATCAACTGTCAGACGATAAGATTGTGTAAGAGAAAGCCAAGTAGTGTAAACTATTGAGTCAATCATCGATCTTTACTGAATTATTGAAGACAACCGTAGGACATTGATCTGCCACTTGTTTTCTATATCTCTCCGCCTATGATGTTAACTTACATAGTAAGCTTATGGCTTTCTAGTTGTGGGTTTAACTTTGTTGAAACTTTAAACAAAAAAAAGAAATCTAATTTTGCGATTTGGTGAGCTTCTGAAGTGACTTTACAAGCATCATCTTCTTCTTCTTCGTTCTTATTTTAACGAAGCATTCAGATAAGTAATCGCATATCTTAGCTGAACCGCGCACTCAGGGCCGGATTTAAGGGAGCCGGAGCCTCCTCAATAAAGGGTCCTTCATAAAACAAAAAGATTACAAGAAATATATCCGAATTTTGACAGGACAGATTTTTTTTTTCTAGCATTGTTTTCGCATTTTTACCACCAACACTTTCAATCTTACGTCGGCTGACAGTGTCTGTCGTGATTAAGAAGTGTCCACTCGTCACATGTAAATGCAGCACCGGATTTACGACAGTGCGTCTAAAAAAAAGTCACTTTTTAAAACTAAGATATGCATATTTAATATTCGTGTGAAATAAAGACAAAAATGAGACTAAATTAACTTTCTTTCTTCTAAAATTTGAGATGCTTTTAGATTATACGTTTTATTATTCATAAGTGGATCTTTATTCAAGGTTTATAAAAATTGTATGGGCCTCCAAAAACTTCCGACCCTGCGCACAGTGGTTTCCGAATTGGGCTATTCTCCATTGAATTTTTTTTTCTTCTTTAGGAGGGTCAGTGTCTTGCTATGGTCTCTCGGTAGAGTATGCAGATTTGTAGGTGTCACGTACAATGTATCTATATTTAGCCCAAGGTTGTCAGCAGAATTTCAGCTACCTCGAGGAATTTCATCATGCAACAAACTTATGTTTTGGAGTGAATGTGATTGGTTAGAAATATTAATTATTGTACATTGTGCTGCATTTATTGGTCAGATTGATTAACCAAGCGGCAAAAAGATATAAGTCACATAGCAAAACGCCCAAAGCTCTGTAAGATTCTAGATATTAGCGCCAGTCTCGTGTTAGAACTCAAAGGAAGAAGACATAATTATATTATTGTGTAGATCATTTATTTAGTAGAAATATATACACACTCTATTCTATTCAAGTACATTTAACCATTTTAATTTTTTTTGAATAGCTTTTCCAAGTTTTGAATTAAAGTATTTGTTTTAGACGAAGAGAAGTTTCTTCATTGAATATATAATAATATACTTAGATCGTCTTGTCGACTAGCAACTTCTAGATGATCCTCTTATCAACTGGCAACTTCTAGATGATCATCTTATCAACTAGCAACTTCTAAACGATCATCTTATCAACTGACGATTTCTAAATCCTCGGCGATCACGATCATTGATTGTGCTGTTTAGATCAAGATAACCTTCAACATGACATCTATCTTAGCACCATCTTAGATCGTGACAGTAGGACATGATCAGCATTCTCTGGTGGTGCTCCACAAGGAAAAGTTTCACTAAAACCAATTTCTTAGCTTCCGGAGCCAATTTTGTCTCATTCTGTTTTGTCCGGTCCTAAGGCGACAAAAGTACACGTTGATTGTGTTGGAACAGCTTGTAATGGGCATCACATTTCTTGACATTGGGGGCGAGAGTTGGTCCGTTTCTTTTTCGTTTTTTACTCTCCAGGCATCTGAGTTGTTAGTTTTTGTATGGGTTAGTTTTATTTATTGGTTTATAACCGTCTCTTTCTCTAACGGTTTGTCTCTTTCTCTAACGGTCTGTCTCTTTCTCTAACGGTTTGTCTCTTTCTCTAACGGTCTGTCTCTATCTCGTTTCATTTCTGCCTCGAAACATGACAACATCGGACACATAAGTTAACTGTAAGCCTGTTTGTGTGTTTATTTGTGTGTGTGTGTGTTTGTATGTTTGTAGCTGAGAAGGCCTGGTGGCCCAAACGTCATTTGATTAACTTGGTCCTGCAGGGTTTCCTATAAGTCTGTTTATTACAAAACATATATTAACTCACTATACCAATCTGTCTGTCTGTCTGGCAAGATACTTTTACACTTTGTTTCTCCCACTTGCCTGATCAAGTTGAAATTTATACAAAAATTGTTCATTGTGGAAGACAACACATGAATAAATGAAAAAAAAATAGCGGTAATTAATTATTTTTTATATATAAAAAGGGGAAATTAATCTTGTAGTATTGAGAAATGTGACAATAAATGTGCAGTTCTTCCCCTAATTAAAAATGTTATCTTTTTCTAATTATTTTTATAGGCAGTCGTTCACCCCTACAGCTGTAAATCTTTTTGTTTTTGTTTTTCAGAACAGTAGAATATATACACTCGGTCAATAAAATCCTATGTCGTAAGTCATCATTTATGCCTATGCATGGGCGTAGCCAGGATTTTTTTTCGGGGGGGGGGGGTTGTGTGTGTGTATATAATTAATCTTTATTACATTCGGACTCTCTCGGAAGACGTTTATTCTTTATTGTAGACTCCCCGCCCTTGCTAGCAAGGGGGTCTGGGGGAGTTTGCAGCGCTCCCCCAACGCGGGGCGAACTCCCGCCGCCGAGCACTATTTCTGGTATTGAAAGCCAACAAAATGCATATTCTGAGGTATCTGAGGTATCTTGCTATTAAAAAGTTTTATTTTAAAAACCTAATGTGCTATTCTTACTGACTTAGACCCTCTTGCGCCGTTCGGCGCATTTTCCGGCAAGCTGTTTCCGCAACTCTTATTTTGCGTAATTCATTTTGTCGGAGAACATGTCCCGCAAAACCTCATGCGACGCTTTGTCACAACTTACTAAGAATTCGACTCCCAGTTCGGCTTATGATTTCTTTGATTTAGACCCGATCTCTATGACTGACTCCTAAAATCTGTCTTAGCCATCTTTGTTGAGCCACATTTAATGATTTTCAATTTCGGCAGAAGACTATTCACACTTTATTAATGGAGCCCAAGCCACTGGTAGAAATTTGTAACCTTTCTTGACTACGCTCTTGGAATTACATGCCTGTATTTCGCTTTAGATTTTATATCGAAAAGGAAAGTTTTTTCGTCAAATCATCTGTTGAGGGGTTTTAAACTAATAAATCTCTGGAGTTTTTTTTTTGTTGTTTTTTTTAATTCAAAACCCCATTTAGCTACGATCATAGAATTTGGTGACTGTAGTTTGCTTTAAAATGATATTGAAAAGAGAGGTTTTCAACTCTAAACTCTGTGTATGGGAATTATAAACTCAAAACCATCTGGAGTTGTTTTAAACTTTAAAGAAAAAGCAATCTGGACGAGGGGGATTTAAACTCAAAACCCCTTTGGCTACGCTCATAGATTTTATAGTGTGCAATTTGCTTTTTTTTATATTAAAAAAGGTACTTTTTAGCTTCAAACCCCAACTGGAGGGGGGGGGGGGGGGTTAAACTCAAAACCCCTTTGGCTACGCTCATAAAATTTTGAGTCTGTAATTTGCTTTTTTTATATTGAAGAGGGGGTTTATCGTAAATTTTAGAGGGGGTTTTAAAATCAAAATCTTCCTTAACTGTGCTGTTGGAATTTGGGGATTTTCGTTTGCATTTTTTTTGTTTTGTTTTATAGAAGAAGGGAATTTTACTGTAAAAACCCCAGGTAGGGGGTTTAAAATTCAAAACCCCCTGAGGGGGGGTTTAAACTCAAAGCCCCCTGGTAGAGGGATTTGTATCTCAAAACCCCCTGATAGGGTTTTTTAAAATCTCAAAACCCCCTGGTAGGGGGATTTAAACTCAAAACTTCCTAATAGAGGGTTTTTAACTCAAAACTGCCTCGGCTGTGCTGTGGTAAGTGATGATTTAGTATTAAAATCTCACCTAAAATAAAGAAAATGAAAGCAAAAATCAGTCACTTAATTCCGCCCCCCCCCCCTTTCCGGTGGGGGGATTTCATTTCGGGGGGGGGGGGGTTGAGCCCCAAGAACCTATGTCAATATTTACAAGTGGACACTGGTCAACGCTCCAGAAGAACGTGTACATAAATACAAGTATGTGTGTATGTGTGTGCCTTGTAGGGGATAGGGTGCGCTGACTTTCGACAGCTGAAATTAATCCACAACTTCTGTTCCGGGTGTCAACAACAGTCTACGGACGACTATTGACTCAGCTGATCACTGTCAACGTGATTGCCATGGTCAGTACGAAGTAATGCCCTGCACAAACAGCGCAACGGAAAGGGGGTGGGGGCTGTGGCTACGGTTAGCCTTTAAAAGAAATAAAGTTTATTTTTTCCCCCAGAAATGACATCGAGTAACACACACACACACACACACTCGTACAAACATAGACACAAACATGTACTTACAAAACCAAGATTGTTGATTTACTTTTTTAATGCCCTCGAAAGGGGAAAAGACGCTATTAGTTTTGGGTGGAATGTCTGTCCGTCCGTCCCGTTTAGATCCCGTAAACTAGAAAAGATAATGAAAATTCGACATCATAATATTTTAGACCATTCAAAGTTCTGATGCTACGGCTACTTTAGTCTTTTCCGAAAGCGAAAAATGTAATTTTTTAAATCACTTATGCAAGCAGTTTTTTCATAAAAATACACCACTTTTACAACTATTCACTATTAATAGTAACAAATACTGGAAAGGGGGGGGGGGTCTCCCATCGTAATGGCCATAGTTATTGAACATATTTTTAACATATTTATGCAAACTGTTTTAGATTTTTTTTACATTTATATTGCAAAGTTAATTAAGTTCTGTTACACTAACTACTACATTTGCACCAAAAATTGTTTACTTTTTTTTAAGAGAAAAAATCTATTTAGTATGCATATAAGTTGGATAGAATTTAAAACAACAATTAATAAGTAGTTTTTCATAATATCGCGTGATATGTATCTTTTACACATTGCAATAGAACACTGTACCAAAGGATTTTTTTTTTTACGGAAATTTTTTTTCTTGAGGAATAAAAGATGACCCATTACAAAACATTGAGATCAATTAGATATTCATTATAAGTCATTAGTTAGGCCACGTTCACATCATCTAACTTCACATTCACTTTCACCTATCCATTGGTCTGTGGACCGCTGGGGCACCACACAAGATCCGTCAACCTTCTTTCTCCATTATTCTCTATCATTTGTCTTTGATAGAATTTCATTCTTATGTTCTTTCTGAAAATATTGAAACCTGCCTTTTACCTGCCTGGGTGGACCACTTCGGGGACCGAATTTGAGTTTGTGTCTCCACACAGACAGTCTTTGTAACCTTGTTTTTACTTTAGAATATACATTTCCCAAGTAATAATGACGTACATTTTGTGTGTAATTCGTTTGTTCTTATAATGTATTGGTATGTGCAGTGCAAAATAGTCTGACAAATATCATCGCATATAATAAAATTGGCTTTATTAGCATGGGCGTAGCCAGGATTTTCTTTGGGTGTTGGGAATAAGGGGTGATTTTCTCTTTATGCGCAAGCGCGCACACACACACACACACATACATACAACCATGCATCTCTCTATCTCTCTCTGTATATATATATATATATAATTATTGCACTATTGCACCCTAGAATAGGTTCTTACTGATGTTAGTGGGACGACGGTAGACACTCCTCCCAAGCCAGCTTGGGGGGTTCAGGCGCCAAGCATTATTTCCGGTATTAATTGAAACTAAAAGAAAGCAGGCCGAAAAGTGTCTACAATGGAATATCCTGTAGGTCAAATATCAAATCTTCTATTCATTGTCATTTTTTGTAATGGATCACATTGTCTGGTAACAAAACACATCAATGTGTGAGATGTTTGATAAGGGTGGGGGTTGTACGTGAAATGACTGTAGTTTGCTTTAGTTTGTTTTTTTTTAAATTCTGTGGCTTGAATTCTCGTGCATGTTGTTGAGAAATTTTCAGGACCCCCCCCCCCCCTCCATTTCTAGGCCAAAATGGTAGCTATAGTTGTTTTTTTTTTTTAGTTGGAAAAAAGAAATGGAAAGGGGGGGGGGTAACCCCTAATTCCCTTTTGTCTACGCTCTTGGAATTTAGTGATGTTAGCTTTGCTTTTCTTTTATTGTAATGGGGTTTCAACCTTAACACCCCTCAAGGAATAAGTTCTCTTTAGTTTATAGACTTTAGTTGGTGTTTTTTTATTGGAGGTTTTTCTTTTAAAAAAAAAAACATCTAAAAGCCCCTTGGCAATGCTGGTGCTAGTGATGACTTAAGATTAAAATCCCCCTAAAAAAAAGACAAAACAACAGTTACAAAATTCAATATTCCCCTGCAGAGTGGGTGTGGGATAATATTATTTCTAGTGGGATGATTGTAACCCCGACATCCTTGGTTACGCCCATGGTTATTATTATGTATTATAAATCTACTACTAGAAACGTAAGGGTGTAATATAGTCCCTAGTGAACTCTAGTCTAATAATATTTTCAATTATTGCTTTCATGTGACTAGCTTAATACACATGTATTAATTGTATAGACCAACAGGTCACATGGTTCCATGGTGCAATGGTTAGCACTCTTGACTCGATCCGAGTTCAAATCTCGGTGGAACCTAAACGTTTTATTTTTCAGATTTTTTGTTATTAAAACTATTTTTTTTCTTTTTTAATGAAAACAATTTAGATCTAATTTTAAAAAAATGTATAACATAGAAGAATGAACAATAATATATATTCCACTTTATGTAGTTTCTATATTACACATATTCTACATTTTATAGATTCTACATTATATATTCCAAATTTTGTATATTCCACAGCACATATATTCTACATTCAGAAGCGGCCTTAGAATACTCGGGGCCCCGGGGAGAGTATCATACACAGGCCCGAGCGCCGTAAGCCTAGACTAATATTATACTGTATTATACTGTGTTGTATTTGATCTTCATGTAAGATTTCGCTTGTAAGAGTTTGTCCCCAATCCTGAAATATTGATTTAGTGGCATTTAATCAATGTAGCTAACGATTCTGAGACATTTTGCATAAAAAAATCCACAAAGTAGATAATACTAAATGTCTGCTAGTGCGAAGTCTTTTCTTTCTTTTTTTCTTTTGCTCTCCTTTCAGACCTTGTGATCTATGGGGCAGATAATGTTAAGATCATCTGTTTCTTTGTTCAACGGTTCACGAGCAGGGTGTCCCGTGACCCGCACAACGACGAAGCCGCCTTTACTTTCAATAACTAAAGTCAGATACTCATTAGAGTAGGGTGGACTCAGGGGCGCCCTTAAAATTCCGAATTTAAAAATCCCAGTCTTTACCGAGATTCAAACCCAGGCCTTTTCAGTATTTCAAAAAGGTCAGTGGCAAAACACGTTGGCCTTTCAGCATGGAGTATTTGACTACCTTTAAAAAAAAAAAAAGCGCAAATTGGCCTCGTTTTGTACATTATAAAAAAAGGTTCACTTTTAAACCAACGGTTTGTTTTCTGCTGGACAAGAAGCCTACAGGATATTTCATTTAGTTGGTACAATTTTTGAGTCATTAAAAAATTAATAGCATAATTGATTCAACATCATTTGTGAAAGTTTCCCCTTCTATAAGCCTTTTTAAGGAAGAAGTATTTTGTTAATTTAACTTGTTTTCATTTTCCATTCTTTGTATCGAAACGCTTCTAGTATTTTTTGTCCCGTCAAAGTTTTTTAAGACTTTAAAAAAAAATCTTTTTTGATTACATTGCAACATCATGTGGTTCCATGGTGTAATGGTTAGCACTCTGGACTTTGAATCCTGCGATCCGAGTTCAAATCTCGGTGTAACCTGTATAGTTTTATTTTATTTTTTCTATATATTTATGTTACGAATGACAAATACTTTATAATTGTGCTATTTAAATAAGCAAAATATAAAAACAAATTTCAGATAATGAATGCACCCTAAAATCACTAAAACCACATGGCATAATACTGCAAGTTTTATGTTCATTTTCTTTAAAAAAAAATTACCACTAATTAATTGGTTAATTTTTCATGTATTCGCGTGTTGTTATAGACCATTGTTTCCCAACGTGGGGTACGCGTACCCCAAGCGAAACTGGAAGACTTTAGATGGGGTACGCGTTGCTTCTCATTCACTTTGCTGATTTTTAAATACCCATTTATTATGTTCTGTTAATACATTAAAGTTGGGGGTGGGGGCGAGGGTACTCAGCATTACAAAAATGGGGTACACATAGGTCAAAAGTTTGGGAAACACTGTCATAGACAATAAATAGAATTGCAAAGTTTCATCAAGAATGGCAAGTAGAGATTTAAAAAAGTTGCGAAAGAATCCATAGTGTGCTAGAACTAAACACACTGAAACAATGGGGGCTGTTTCTGTTTGACACGAGTTGTTATTAAATCAATCCATAGTGTGCTAGAACTAAACACACTGAAACAATGGGGGCTGTTTCTGTTTGACACGAGTTGTTATTAAATCAATCCATAGTGTGCTAGAACTAAACACACTGAAACAATGGGGGCTGTTTCTGTTTGACACGAGTTGTTATTAAATCAATCCATAGTGTGCTAGAACTAAACACACTGAAACAATGGGGCCTGTTTCTGTTTGACACGAGTTGTTATTAAATCAATCCATAGTGTGCTAGAACTAAACACACTGAAACAATGGGGGCTGTTTCTGTTTGACACGAGTTGTTATTAAATCAACACAAAAAACGTTGTGAATGCTCGATAAACGTTTTGTTACGCAGCGTACAAGCCTCAGCCTTAGATGTCCCCCACCTCAAAGAAGAACACCTCATTCGATCGCATGGTGCAACGAGGTGCTGATGTTTACACGAGCTAGTTGCCGTCAACCCAGGAGAGGACGTTCTTATGTCGTTCTTAGAGCATGTTGACGTCCATCTAGTAACAGCGTTTGAATTGTGAACTATATGCTTTTTACGCACACACATACATATATATATACACACACACAAACATACATACATACACAAATTGCTGAGGACAAGAGAACAGCGCTGGCAGAAGAAAAGCGTCAGAGAAAAAAAAGCAAGGCCAGTGACACTAGCTCCAGCTGGAATAACCTGCCCACTGTGCAGCCGAACATTCCGGGCTCACATAGGTCTCACCAGCTACATGAGGAGGCACAAAACCCCAGTGCAAAGCCCTCAGTCTCCTGGATGACAAAAGTGGTCATTATCGAACCACGATGGAGGATTTATCTATCTATCTATCTATCTATCTATCTATCTATCTATCTATCTATCTATCTATCTATCTATCTATCTCTTTCGATTTCGAAGATTAAAGATGAGTGCAGTGTTTCACAAGACAACGCAAACCCAGTTGTGACCTGCATATTTTTCCGCATCTAGAGCAGACGAAGCCATTGTCCTCCGACGATCTACTTAAGTTTTCTTTCAGTCTTTTGCGTCTGTCGTTAAGAGACCATCTGCTGCCAGCTTATTTCCACTATGTTTGTCTGTGTTTTTTATCGTTGCCAAATACAAGCGAAAACACACAATTTTAAGTTAAAATCTCATTGCTTATAATCTATGAGGACTTAACATTGCATGATTGTTGTAACTTCTGTTAAAATGTCGTAGTCGATACATAATCCGCTTCGAGAAATGCAGAACCTAAAATAGTCTCTAAAATGTGTTTTACTTTTATCTTATCATATCAAATACAGACGTTACTTCAAAAAAGAAGATGACGTCGTATAGTTAATTATAGATGTGATAAATTAACTTGACGTGGTTAACATTTTCGTGACAATCACATCAGTAGAAATGTTGTTCTTAATAGTCTATGTCAACACTCACAGTTGCAGCGTCAGCCGTCATGAAAAATAATTGATTTTCTCAGTTACTGTACTGTGATTGCACATCGCTCAGCAACATGCATATCACTTCTTTATTGCAAACTCCGTGACACTGAACTATCCACAGTCTTCTATAGGATGTCTTTTGTTTAAATTATGTACAGGTAATTTACCTATCACTATTTAAATTAACGGTTCCATGGTGTAATGGTTAGCACTCTGGACTTTGAATCCAGCGAACCGAGTTCAAATCACGGTAGAACCTGAACTTTTTAATTTTTTTTTTTATATTCAGATCAAAATTTTTAAGAGTATAAATAAAACTAGTTTTACCCTTCCACCAAACCCATTAACCAGCTCGTGGGCTATATATTGTTTGATACGGCCCTAAACCTTGTATTGTAGCTGTAACCGTCTCTCTTTTTCTCTTACAATAGGACGGCTTCCATTTTAACCCCACCCTCTCAAACACATATTCATTTTGTCCATGAATTTTATTATCGCTTATCTATCCCCCCCCCCCCCGATTTCTACACACAAAAAAAAAAATAATATAAAAATAATTTAAAAGTCCTATATTCAATCCCTGACCATTTCTCGGTATCTCAGATTTATATCGAAATATTTGATCGGCTGTATTGGATATTTTCATCTATGTTGGTTAACTCTAAAACAGATATTTATTTGATGTGTCGGATAACACTCAGGTAGCTAGCCGTTTGTTGTGTCGGATAACACTTAAATAGCTAGCCGTTTGGTGTGTCCCATAACACTTAGGTAGCTAGCCGTTTGTTGTGTCCGATAACACTTAAATAGCTAGCCGTTTGGTGTGTCCGATAACACTTAGGTAGCTAGCTGTTTGGTGTGTCCGATAACACTTAAATAGCTAGCCGTTTGGTGTGTCCGATAACACTTAGGTAGCTAGCCGTCTGTTGTGTCCGATAACACTTAAATAGCTAGCCGTTTGGTGTGTCCGATAACACTTAGGTAGCTAGCTGTTTGGTGTGTCCGATAACACTTAGGTAGCTAGCTGTTTGGTGTGTCCGATAACACTTAGGTAGCTAGCTGTTTGGTGTGTCCGATAACACTTAGGTAGCTAGCTGTTTGGTGTGTCCGATAACACTTAGGTAGCTAGCTGTTTGGTGTGTCCGATAACACTTAGGTAGCTAGCTGTTTGGTGTGTCCGATAACACTTAGGTAGCTAGCTGTTTGGTGTGTCCGATAACACTTAGGTAGCTAGCTGTTTGGTGTGTCCGATAACACTTAGGTAGCTAGCTGTTTGGTGTGTCGATAACTTTTAGTAGCTAGCTCGTGGTGTGTCCTATGACTCCTATGTGTCTTTTATGTCTTACATTATCGTTGCAAATATCACGTCTCTCTTAATGTGCTGTAACCCTCTCTCTTAATGTGCTGTAACCCTCTCTCTTAATGTGATGTAACCCTCTCTCTTAATGTGCTGTAACCCTCTCTCTTAATGTGCTGTAACCCTCTCTCTTAATGTGCTGTAACCCTCTCTCTTAATGTGCTGTAACCCTGAATAAACATTATTTTTCTATCACCGAGATATGTCTCATCATAACATAAACTAGACTTTACTAGACTACCACGATATCAAAGGAGTTTAAAAGTATTCTTTATTTCACATAGTGATGATTGCCATTCAAATAATTTAATCTATTATTTAGAAACATAATTTAATATTCGAAAAAGGTACAACTACATTTGCATAGAGAAATATTCAGATCTAATTTACTCCATTTATCCCATAATCCTCTAATCCAGTCATTGTATTGGTCTTTTCGAGACGGAATGGATTTCCTTTGAGACCTTGACATTCACGCTTAGCATCGTGTTGTTGACCAGTTGGATCTAGAGGATTAACAACAATAGTCGTACTTCGGGGCGTCAGGTAACCCCCGGGTCCTGGCTCAAGATCCAAGTGACAGTATCGCCCTTCTAGAAACCCGTGGGACAGTGAAATGCAATCATTTAGGGTGGACGTCATTTCAGGAAATGTCAGGCTGTCTTAGTGTCATTGTCATATGCCAGTACACCTGTATAGGCATCGAGACCAGTTAGTCATTGTCATATGCCAGTACACCTGTATAGGCATCGAGACCAGTTAGTCACTTTTGAAAATGGTCTTAGAAATGTGACCATTGCTAATGTCACAGTATGTAGTAAGATCTCAAATAATTAAGATTACAGTTCCTTGACAAAAAAAGAAAAAAAAAAGCTACTACCGTTGACATCGCCATATCGCTATCTCATAATATAAGAAAAACTGAATTGGAAAAAAAAACAAACAAGGTTACAAAGGCAGTTTGTGTAAAAACACAAAATCAAAATTGGCCCCCGACGTGGTCCACCCAGGGAGGTTTCAACATTTTCAGAAAGAACATCAGAATGAAATTCTGTCAAAAGCAAATGACAGAGAAGAGGGGAGAAAGAAGATTGACAGATCTTGTGTGGTGCCCCATCAGTTCAGCAGACCAAGGGATAGGTGAAAGTGAAGGTGAAGTTCGATGTGAACCTGGCCTCACTGATGTCTTACAATGATTATTTAATTATTTTGTAAAGGGTCAATCTCTTATTCAAGCCTCAAGAAAAAAAAATTTTCGAAAAAAAAAATAAATAAATAATTCCTTTATTTAAGTGTTACCACCTATAGACCACTCTGCCGTTCACGCGATAATATGAAAAACTACTTATTGTTGTTTTAAATTAAGTTCCACTTATATGCATACTAAATAGATTTTTTTCTCTTTTTTTTTTTTTAAATTAAACTTTTTTTTTTTCGTAAATGTAGTAGTTAGTATAACAGAACTTATTTAACTTAGCAATACAATTAAAAAAATTTTTTTACATTTTTTTTGGACAAAAAATCTAAAATAGTTACCATAGATTTGTTCCTGGATACCTGGAAACACCTGGCCTCACTATATAGTCTTCAATGTTTGTAGATTTCAGAATAGTTGTAAAAATGGTGTAGTTTTATGAAAAAAAAAATTGCTTTCATAATTGGTTTAAAATTTAGATTTTTCGCTTTCAGAAAAACAAAAAGTACCCGCGCATCAAAACTTTGAATGGTTTAAAATATTAAAATGTCCGATTTTCCATATATTTTCTAGTTTACGAGATCTACACGGGACGGACGGACAGATAGACCGCACAAAACTAATAGCGTCTTTTTCCCTTTCGGGGGCCGCCTAAAAGAACATATGGGAATCTAAGCCTGGATATTAAGTGGTTATGGAAGTTGTCTAAAATGGTATTATTATTATCTTATTAGTCGTTGATAACCGCGGTTATTACATTATCACTTTTTAAAGCAACTTTACTAGTTTCAAACTACGCTTTATCAGATATACCGAAATGGACAATTCTGAACCAACTAAGTCAATCTCCCGCTGGCCGTGACGACAAAGCATGTCTAGACTTCGCGTCGACGATCTGTAGTGCAAGACCATTTAGCAATCCGAATTTAGTTAGCAGTATCATACAAAACATCGAAGTATTGTTTGTCAAGCTTAACATGTTGCCAAATTGACCGTGTCATTTCAGGTTCGAGCCGTGATGATGGGTGGCATCGAGATCTCATTTTTTTTGGTTAGATTTCAAAGTTCCCTGTGCAACACTGATTCTCAATCCATGCCCGATGCCATTCCCTCCCCTGCCGTCTTACCTGAAATAAGAGCTAAGAAACATCAAAGTTGAAATGAAATTGCAATTCTTCATGCCCAACTAAGCTTTATAGACTTAGACTCACCTCGTGCCTACCACTATAACTCTTATCCGCCCCTGGAGTAATGCTTTAGTTCGACATTCTTTTAACCAGGTTTTGTACCCCGTCCCCTATCCTACCCACCTCCTAATTCCTATTTTTTCCCCTACTTCACGCAAGTGTCGGCTGGACTTTGCCAGGAACGTGAGTTAATGCTAGCGTGTTATTCCATCCCATTGTACCTAAAACTATAAAAACTCTGTTTTCGCTAGGCCACATCAATGCCGGCTTTACCTGGCCAACAGCCTTGTCACTCGTTGAAAAGTCACTCAAATAGTCGCCTACTGAAAATGTCCACAAAATGGTTCACCTAAGAAGCATGGCTTTATGTGTGTGTGTGTGTGTTACAGTGTGGGCGTGTGTGGGCGCGAGTTTTTAAACATAGCTTTCGGAAAATATGTAAATGAATATAAAGTATGCCAATTTTTAATGTTTGAAATATCTTTCAAGAATGAAATTAATAATTTTAATAGCCATTTTCAGAGTCTTATTATTTTTTCTGTTTTTACGTATGTTTCCAACTGTTTACACTAACACTAGTGTTAACATGCTCAAACCAACCAACACAGAGTTATCACACTAAGAAACTAATGTAAAAGTTATCACACTAAGAAACTAATGTAAGAGTTATCACACTAAGAAACTAATGTAAGAGTTATCACACTAAGAAACTAATGTAAGAGTTATCACACTAAGAAACTAATGTAAGAGTTATCACATTAAAAAACTAATGCAAGAGTTATCACACTAAGAAACTAATGTAATAGTTATCACACTAAGACACTAATGTAAGAGTTATCACACTAAGACACTAATGTAAGAGTTTTCACACTAAGACACTAATGTAAGAACTATTACACTAAGACACTAATGTAAAAGTTATCACACTAAAACACTAATGTAAGAACGATTACACTAAGAAACTAATGTAAGAGTTATCTCACTAAGACACTAATGTAAGAGTCATCACACTAAGACACTAATGTAAGAGTTATCACACTAAGACACTAATGTAAGAGTTATCACACTAAGACACTAATGTAAGAGTTATCACACTAAGAAACTAATGTAAGAGTTATGACACTAAGAAACTAATGTAAGAGTTATGACACTAAGAAACTAATGTAAGAGTCATCACACTAAGAAACTAATGCAAGAGTCATCACACTAAGAAACTAATGTAAGAGTCATCACACTTTGAAACTAATGTAAGAGTTATCACACTAAGAAAGTAATGTAAGAGTCATCACAGTTAAAAACTAATGTAAGAGTTATTACACTAAGACACTAATGTAAGAGTCATCACACTAAGACACTAATGTAAGAGTTATCACACTAAGAAACTAATGTAAGAGTTATCACACTCAGAAACTAAAGTAAGAGTTATCACACTAAGAAACTAATGTAAGAGTCATCACACTAAGAAACTAATGTAAGAGTTATTACACTAAGAAACTAATGTAAGAGTCATCACACTTTGAAACTAATGTAAGAGTTATCACACTAAGAAACTAATGTAAGAGTTATAACATTAAAAAACTAATGCAAGAGCTATCACACTAAGAAACTAATGTAAGAGTTATCACACTAAAAAACTAATGTAATAGTTATCACACTAAGACACTAATGTAAGAGTTATCACACTAAGACACTAATGTAAGAGTTATCACACTAAGAAACTAATGTAAGAGTCATCACACTAAGACACTAATGTAAGAGTTTTCACACTACGACACTAATGTAAAAGTTATCACACTAAAACACTAATGTAAGAACGATTACACTAAGAAACTAATGTAAGAGTTATCTCACTAAGACACTAATGTAAGAGTTATCACACTAATACACTAATGTAAGAGTTATCACACTAAGACACTAATGTAAGAGTTATCACACTAAGAAACTAATGTAAGAGTTATCACACTAAGAAACTAATGTAAGAGTCATCACACTATTAAACTAATGCAAGAGTCATCACACTAAGAAACTAATGTAAGAGTCATCACACTTTGAAACTAATGTAAGAGTTATCACACTAAGAAAGTAATGTAAGAGTCATCACAGTAAGAAACTAATGTAAGAGTTATTACACTAAGACACTAATGTAAGAGTTATCACACTAAGAAACTAATGTAAGAGTTATCACACTCAGAAACTAAAGTAAGAGTTATCACACTAAGAAACTAATGTAAGAGTCATCACACTAAGAAACTAATGTAAGAGTTATTACACTAAGAAACTAATGTAAGAGTTATCACACTAAGACACTAATGTAAGAGTTTTCACACTAAGACACTAATGTAAGAACTATTACACTAAGACACTAATGTAAGAGTTATCACACTAAAACACTAATGCAAGAACTATTACACTAAGAAACTAATGTAAGAGTTATCTCACTAAGACACTAATGTACGAGTTATCACACTAAGACACTAATGTAAGAGTTATCACACTAAGACACTAATGTAAGAGTTATCACACTAAGACACTAATGTAAAAGTTATCACACTAAAACACTAATGTAAGAACTATTACACTAAGAAACTAATGTAAGAGTTATCTTACTAAGACACTAATGTAAGAGTTATCACACTAAGACACTAATGTAAGAGTTATCACAATAAGACACTAATGTAAGAGTTATCACACTAAGACACTAATGTAAGAGTTATCACACTAAGAAACTAATGTAAGAGTTATCACACTAAGAAACTAATGTAAGAGTCATCACACTAAGAAACTAATGTAAGAGTCATCACACTTTGAAACTAATGTAAGAGTTATCACACTAAGAAAGTAATGTAAGAGTCATCACAGTAAGAAACTAATGTAAGAGTTATTACACTAAGACACTAATGTAAGAGTCATCACACTAAGACACTAATGTAAGAGTTATCACACTAAGAAACTAATGTAAGAGTTATTACACTAAGAAACTTATGTATGAATTAGCACACTAAGAAACTAATGTAAGAGTTATCACACAAAGACACTAATGTAAGAGTTATCACACTATGGTACTAATGTAAGAGTTATCACACTAACAAACTAATGTAAGAACTATTACACTAAGAAACTAATGTAAGAGTTACCACACTAAGACACTAATGTAAGAGTTATCACACTAAGACACTAATGTAAGAGTTATCACACTAAGAAACTAATGTAAGAGTTATCACACTAAGACACTAATGTAAGAGTTATCACACTAAGACACTAATGTAAGAGTTATCAAACTAAGAAACTAATGTAAGAGTCATTACACTAAGAAACTAATGTAAGAGTCGTCACGCTAAGAGACTAAAGTAAGAGTTATCACACTAAGAAACTAATGTAAGAGTTATCACACTAAGACACTAATGTAAGAGTTATCACACTAAGACACTAATGTAAGAGTTATCACACTAAGAAAATAATGTAAGAGTCATCACACTAAGAAACTAATGTAAGAGTTATCACAATAAGACACTAAGTACCGACTTGTACCTTCTCGTATCATGACATTGGGCTCAATGTCATTTGTGACATATCCGTTTCAGGGTTCATTTTCATGAATTTGAAAACAAAAATGAAATAAAAAATGTGCTAATTCACATAAGCTATTTGTATGTGCATGGGGTGTCAGTTTTTAAAATGTCTCTGTGTTTGTGTGTGTGTGTGTTTGTGTTTAGGGTGAAGGACAAAGATTGATGTACATTCTCCAAAACGAGGCAATCGTACAACGTCAGTGGCGTCACATCTCTGATGATTACGCCACAAACAGATCGGGACAAATCAGGAAATATAACTTTCTTTCATCTTTACCATTATCTGTCCCTGTCGGACCGTTGGGGTACCATGCATGATTTGTCGACCGTCTTTCTCCATTCCTGTCTTTAGTCTCTTTTAATGGCAGGCCCTTCCATTCTTTTATGTTGTCTTCCAATCGCGTTCTCTGTCTGCCTCTTCTTCTTTTTCATGGTACTGTTCCTTGAAGGAACGTCTTTGCGAGCACCGTAGACCTTAATATATGGTGAAAGTGTGGTCGAGAGGCTAAGTATTCTTGAACTTAGCTTGGCTTGGCTAGGCACATATGAAGGGAGCTCGAGTTTCGACACCCGACTCGAGCAGAATTGTGTTTACTGAGCGCCCAAAGGCAGCTCGGAAAACGTTCTCCCAGATACCCCCTCCCTGCCACCGTTCCACAAATGAGATTGGACCAAAGCGCTATAAGCATGAAAGTAGAGCTATATAAAAGCAATAATATTTTATATGGTCATAGATTTTTAACTTGCGTTTTTTTACGATAGTTAGCAGGCATAGCAGGTCATCATGGGGTCCAATCGCTACAGTAATCTTGCCTCTAATCTCTTGGTTTGTGATGCGGTCTTTAAATGAAATAGAATAATACCATTTTTCCAAAATGTAATTTTAGATAGAATCCGTAAAAAAAAGTTTCGCTTTCAGACTTTGCAATCTATGGGGGCGGGTTGTGTTAAGGTCATCTATCTCTTTGGACAACGGTTAACGAGCAGGGTGTAATGTGGCGAGCACAACGACCAACCGCCTTTACTTTCCCAAACTATTGTCAGGTTATCATTAAAGTAGGGTGGACTCAGAGGCGTCCTAAGAATACCGAAATTAAAAAATGTAGCTCTTCACCGGGATTCAAACCCAGGACCCCAAGTTTGGAAGCTAAGCGCTTATCCACACAAATGACTAGCCTACTACCCTCCACTCTGTGTAAAGCACAATCTATTGGGAAAAAAAAGCGTAATTTTCAAAGCATTTTTTATTAAAAACTATACTCCAGTTAAAAGTCATGGAATTGCGCTAAACAAATTGGGATAAAATATTTCTGATCGTAAAGATTTATTATTGTTAGTCTAGATCTAATACACGTTTAATTACATGTCTGATCCAAACTGATATAAGTACGCTAAAATGCAATATTTTTTTTTTTTAAAGTTATTTTTAAGAGTATTCCGCATCTTCTATTTTGTTTGTTTTTTTAACTTCCATTTCGGTATGTCTTGATCAAACTTGTTACGATTGACATTTCTCTAATTAAAAATGTCATAAAAGATTAACCAAGATTAACGTTTATTACATAGAAATATCTAAGTTTTTAAGTCAGTTTCAATATTTCAAACATTACTTTAAAAAATACATTCAAACGGAATGGAAATATCCAACAAAGGAAAAAAAAAACTAGTTGCTATATCTCTCACATATCTGAATTTTTCTCTCGGATTTCCTTGAATGACCACGAACAATAACCCTTATATCATAGTTTCATATTTCCCTGAGCCAGTTACGTCCCTTAACACCCGCTAAATGTCTACTCGGGAAAGACCTATCTGCCATCTATCAATAAAGGAATGTTAATGTTTCACGACAACATGAATATCCATCAGCTTGATATCTTAGACCAGTGTATCTCAAAGCTTTCAAAAGGGGCGCACCAGCGATCTGTGGGTTTGCTGGAGCACTGTATGCTCCGAGCAGCGGGATTCGGGAGAGTTTTTATAAAAATAAACGTAAGGTGAGGTACAGCATTTGGCTTTCGAACCGTGGGTCCCGGGTTCGAATCGTGGCGAAGACTAAAATTGTTAATTTCTGCATCCTGCTCTATTAGTTGGGGAAAAGTAAAAGCGGTTGGTCGTTAGCCGTAGGACACAGAAACAGATGACCTTAACATCATCTAAGTGAAAGACCACAATGTCAGTAAGGGGAGTGATGACTCTGCATAACGAATGGCGCTTTGTTCCCTTGCATATATATTATAAAAGTTTGTTTCTTTTGCGGTCTGAGATTCAGGAATTTTTTCTCTTGACAACTTCACCTTCACCTATGCCCTAAGTCTGTTGAACCATTGGGGCACCACACAAGATCTGTCGACCGTCTTCCTTAATTTCTAGCTGCTTTTGTCTCAAATTAGTTTGAGTTCCCGTCATGAAAAAAAGTTTAACTCTTGCCTTGCAATTAGAGCAGAGAAATGCATTCTCCTTGCGTCTAGAACACATTATTCAACAATTAAGCAGATCAAATTAAGTCTAAACATAATATTATGCGAGGGGAATTATATATTTTTTTCACTTGAAAAATTAAATTGACCTTCTTTCCACCATCCGCCCCGCTTTGTTAAGACTTCGAGCCCCCCTCCACCACGGCAAGATGTCACTCTTCTCTTAGCAAAATCGTCGCCCCCCCACTCTATCGGGGTGCACCGCACAGTTTGAGAAACGTTGTGGCATAGCTTATTTTCCATACTTCATAAGTTAGCATGTATATTTTTGTGTAAAAAGCTACCATTCAGACCTTGCGATCTATGGGGCAGATGACCTAAAGCTCATGTGTTTGGACGACGGTCAACGAGATCGTCTCCAGCCAAGGTCAGGCACCCAGTGCAGTTGGGTCTACTCAGAACATCCTAAAAGTGACGAATAAAACAAAACAATCTTACCGTGATTCGAACCCAATACTCCTCTGTTCGAAAGCCAAACACTCAGCCATAACGCCTCCAAAGAAGGGTGTAGCCAGGAATTCGACATCATTTTGGGGCCTGTAGGGCTTGACCTCTTGTCATGTTGCGTAATATTTAATATTTAAAGTAAAAAAAAAAAAGCACTCATTTGGGGGCCTCCTCAAGTGGGGGCCCGGGGTGACTTTTAAATTCTCTCCTCCTTCCCTCACCCTAGCTACGCCACTGCTCCAAGGTTA
The DNA here is from genome assembly GCA_036873155.1 of Biomphalaria sudanica. Classification (NCBI taxonomy): domain Eukaryota; kingdom Metazoa; phylum Mollusca; class Gastropoda; family Planorbidae; genus Biomphalaria; species Biomphalaria sudanica. Next base: position 1,812,206 of record JAZGLO010002457.1, on the reverse strand, counting down.
GTATTTTTTTTTTAAATGCCTTAAAATTTCTTTTTTTTTTCAAATAATTTAGAAACAGCTAAACAAGAAGCAAATCTTAAAATTGAGAATAAAATTATTTAAATTATGTCAATGTTTAGAAATTGTTTTTCTTAGTTTTATTTTGCTTGCATCTCTCTACAATGATCTTAAGGGACATTGTTTGGTGTATTAGCTTTTATCAAGAACACATTTTAATTTTAACTTTTAATCAATTCTATAGGAAGCAGGGGACGCGTCCTTTTGAAATGCGCTGCATACTTAATACTCACAGACACCGTGTATCCGTTATCTTAGTGCTAATCTACATTCCGCGGGATGACATCGATAAAACCGTGACTACAGTGGCGTAGCTAGGGTGGGGGAGGGTTAGAAGAATTTGAACATCCCCCCGGGCCGCCACTTGAGGGGGACTACCAAATGAGTGTTTTTTTTACATTAAATATTACGCAGAATCCATGGGCCCCCAAAGAGGTCAAGCCCCCGGGCCCCCAAATGATGAAAAATTCCTAGCTACGCCCCTGCTTGACTACACAAAACGGTTAGCACAAATTCACCTAGTTTGGCAGCAGTTGCTCTGGTTCGTCCACAACAGGGGTTCTCAACCTGTGGGTCGCGACCCCCTTGGGAATCGATTGACAATTTGCCAGGGGTCGCCAAAGACCATTGAAAATATGGATTGCATTTTATCTATTCTTCTATTGCTGTGTGTGTATGTGTTAGGGGGTCGCGGCAGAGTGGGGGGTTCTAAAAAAGGTCGCCGACCTTAAAAGGTTGAGAACCGCTGGTCTACAACCTCAATTTTTACAGTAAAAGAAGATAAATATAAAAAACCAACTAAATATAAAACAGACCTCACGATAAAGTAGATGCATTACAGTGCCAGAGAGGAGTATCAGATGGGAGACCAAAAAATGACAGATTCTGCAGGTGTCTTTCAACAGTGTGGGATCAAAAAATATTTGAACCCATCCACATTCTCAGAAAACCCCCCTCCCTAATCCCTTATCCTTGTCTTTTGAGACCGTCCCGCTTCAGTGATTCCACATTCCAGCATCTATATGACAGTATCTTCTCGGTTTTAATGTTTCATTTTTTTACCTTCGTCTGTACGTGTCATATTCTGCCGTTGTCATAATTCACTTTATTCTAGCAGTGTCACAAATGGGGAAGAAATCTTTGAGTTCATCTATCTTTTAGTGAATACCTGGTCAGTGCTGTGGTGTGGTGTTGGGGGGGGTAGAGAAGAGGAAGTGAAGGTGTAGACACACACACACACAAGATACGTATACTTTCTCTCACAGACTTAAATATGTAAGTCCCCTTTCAGACCTTGCGATCTGTGGTCCACGGTTAACGAGCGTATCTTGTGGCCAGCAAAAAAAAACAACAACCGCTATTAATTTTCCCCCAACCAATGTTAACTAATTAGATCTGGGTGGACTCAGAGTTGCTCTAAAGATCAAAAAAAAAATCTCCACCAAGATTCGAACCGGGACACTTTATTTTGGAAACAAAGAGCTTTAACACTAAGCCACCTCGCCTTCCTAGCAAAATAAGGATCTGCAATTTCTAAAAAAAAGAAGGGGTACATTTATTTATCCCTGGATCTGTAGGGTTTTCTGAAATAAACATGTTATTTGGAAAATTTCTTAAAATCCTCCCATTATTGTCTGGTAACAGGACCCCGCCTACTCTTATGGGATGTGGACTAAGTTTAATATGTGGTCCAAATAAGTTTATTAAAATATCCAACAGAAAGTTTTTTCCCTTTTCTGGGTTTTTAAACTTCCACTAAACAAAACAAAAAACAAAAAAAAAAAACCATTCTTCTTCCTCCCATTATGTAGATAGGGGAATCTGAGGTAGCAATGTAGCCTCCATTCAGTGGGGTTGGGTGGGGGGAGCATCTGCCCAAAGCGTTTTCCATCATTCTGAAGTTTGAGAGATATATGGGTCATTAGAGTCTGCACGTTTGCAAAGGGACTAGATTATTGTAAGATCATCCTGATGTTCAGCAAGACGCCCTGTTCCTACAAACAGAAAGACGGTAGGTCTACCAGAGATATGTGACCATTGAAAAAGGCGGATTAACATTTGTGTATTGTCTTTCATTACAACTTCTCTTATTAAATTGTAACATATTCAGGACACTGGCTGGAACCTGGAAATGGATTTCGAAAACGGCTTAAAATGATTTTTCTAGCAATTTTAACAGTTTATTTATCTCTTTGGGAAATACAAAAAAAAAAAAAAAAGCTAGCTATTGGGCCCCACAGGGAAAACCCTGGTTTGACCGTTGTAATTGTCTTTTTTAAAACAATATCATTTTAGAAAGAAATTTGGCTATTTTGTACACCGTCATCGGGTTTTCCCGAACTCGTCTCAAATGTTTCTCAGTGTTCAGTAAAGAGTTGAACTAATACATAGAAGTTCATGATCCTTTTGTTCACCATCTTATGTAGAAATCATTAACTGGACTGTGACCATCTACATATGTATATAATACTTATATCATTTATAATACAGCTCCTCCCACGTGATCGAAGATGAGCACATTTTTCACATCTTATGGACTCGAAGATGAGCACTTTTTTCACATCTTATGGTCCCGAAAATGACTGTAAAGTCCAATCCTTGCTTTAAAAAGCCGGCCGCAGACGTGGTATGGGTGGGTTAATCCTTTATTAATACACATAATCAATGCTATATCTCTAGCTAGATCCAGTAGTCTAGTCTAGAATACAATGTTTTAATGTTAGTAAGTCTGAATCAATATCACCAAATTAGAGTGTTATACACTCTCAGTGGGTGTAACCAGGATTTTTTTTTTTTGGGGGGGGGGGGGGGGGGAAGTAGAAGGTGAGGGGAATAAAGAGGGGTCAAAAATGGATTTTTAAAAATTAAAATCAATCATTCATTAGTTATTGAAAGCGAAGTAATCGATGTTACAAAAAGCCATCAGCTTCTTAAAGGAGGAATTAATTTCAAAATTATTTTTTTTTATTTTCTTGTTTTATAATAAAATTTTGTCGTAAAGACCAAACAAACACATTCTTATTAACCCATTTTTTGTATTTCCATACGCCAACTATGCCAACTCGAGAAAGGCGCGCTCACAGACACCGACACTAAAACACACATCTACATATGTTCTTTTTATTCCTATGACAATATGACATGCCTTTAAATAATCATATCCACTATTGAGAAGCTACAATTTTATTAAAGCATCTATAGAAGAGAAAGGGACCATCACCAGTGGCGTAGCAAGGCACCCGTGGGCCCGGGTTCATTGAACCCCTTCGCGCCATGGATGCTACGCCACTGGCCATCACAACAATTCTGCCCAGGGTCTCCTAGAACCTAATTCCAGCCCTGTTATTTTCACGCAAACTGACTTTTCACTCAGATATCTTGTCATTCTAGTTACTCATGACGTCCATATTAAACCTGTCCAAACTAGATTTTTCCAGATTTCTATCTTTAAACATTAAGGATGTGAAACAAACATTTCTGGATACCTGATTGTAATTGTATATCCCGTGTTGATGTCCCGTGTCAAGGTCGGCCATGTTAAGCAAATCTGCGAGGTGAAATATCTAATATCTGAGTTAGGTACTTCTTGGTAGTGAAACATGTAGATCTAGGGGATTATCAGTAGACCTGCACCGGATGTGCAAGAAGGAATTACATCCAAACACTCCGAGATTAGTAGAGCATATCCTCCGTGTTTCCTATGACATGAAGGTAATAACAAAGTCAGTTGCTGTCATATAATCAGTTAAGTAAGGCGAATGACTCTCAATCTGACTAAGATTTTCAAAGATGGTAGTTAGACCTAGTCCCACATCACTGCAGATATACTTGTTTGATTGTCCTGAGATTTCCTGTCTGTCTTCACTTGACCTGTCTGTCCACATCAACATGCATTTGGTAAATGAAATAATTCTAGATGAGTGGCTGAATGGCATAAACCGCTGAACTATCAAGTGGGAGAGGGGCAGGAGTTCAAATCCCTGAGTTGCATTGGCTGAAGTAGCGCAAGCAGACCTTCTTCCAGATACCTCATCACCCCCCTCCTCTCACAAGACATGCCAATACACAACAAATGCGCTATACAAAAGTAATTTAAAAAAAACAAAAAAAAAAACTTCCAATCATGAAGAGCTAGAATGCCGACAAAAAGATAACTCCGAAAAGTCCACTTTGTAATCGGGCTGCCCCATTATTCTAATGATCCTTAGGAAGGATTTCTCCTGACGGGCAGGTGAGGACCGCTGTGCTTTTCTTCCCAATATTTGACCGAAGAGTCCACAATGTCAAAGTAATACAGATGTTATGTGTTTGATCCCCGGTTCGAACTTTTTTCCCTACTTGGTTAAGCATGACTTGTGCACAGGATAGTATAGGATCAGACTAAGAAGAAAAAAAAAACATTAGTAAGACTATTTCGTTGTTAAAAACTTTAAAATTATTAATTTAATTTTTTTTGATCATTTTAATGAAATATTTTAGAATCCCACAAATGACTATAAACAATAAAAAATTAAAGTAAAAAAAAATATATAAACTTTCCATTGTGTGTGAAACTTAAGAAACATAAATACACCCACCCCCACTGGTCCACAACTGAGATTGGACCAAAGCGCTATGAGCATGCTATAATCATGAAAGTAGTGCTATATAAAAGCCATACTTTATTATTTTATATGATGCAATGTAGATATTCACCATTTAAAAATACTATTTTTGGTTTTTGTGCGATTTATTTTGATCGATCAACACCTACTTCAGAATAACTCAGACAAACATTACAAAACTGAAAAAAAACCTCTTCACTAAACAATGAGGTTCTCAAATATTTCTGTCAATGTTACTGATGAACCATTGGGTGGCTGCCTGGTCATGTGGTATACACTTTGGGCTGCCTTTAAGATGGTCCCGAGTTCAAACACTTTCGTCTGGGATCCCCTGCCCTCCAGGAGGAGGTTAGGACTGGGACTTGTTAGGCTGTAAGCATAAGAGAATGTCCTAAACTTATGAAAACAACTCCACCTTAGTAGGATTCTGATTCACTAAGAGCCTACAAGCTTTTAAAGTCTATGTGTTGTGTAGTATTATATTGTCAAGAGACATAACTACGTTGCTTACTAGTTATCTCCCTTTCTCCTGTTTAAGCCTGCTGCAAGTTATACGCCCGCCCCTCCACCATTTTGTTAGGTAGCGAATAAAGGATGTTCTTAAAAAAAAAAAGAAAAATTCGGTAAAAATGTCTAAATTCCTTACCAGGAAACACATTTCATTTTTTTTAAATTTTCCAAATTTCAAAATTTTCGAAAAATACCAGATAGAAATAATTTTCCTACACATCTAAGATAAGGAAGAAGATTACTACTAACTCGCTATTGCATATTGAATATACAAAGGAAACTAGCAATGCTGGCTATTCTTATTCACTTAAATATTTTGTCACATTTGGAGATATCTATATCTAGCTACTGGCATGATAGTGTTTTTTTAACAAACAAACAACATTATTTGGTACAGAGCAGACTTTACTCCTACTAGATAGTGGATGTCAAAGTCTACAAAAGAGTTAATTATGTTTAAAAAAAAAATTCTGAAATTTGAATAAAAAAAATAAAAGAAAGAAAATAAAGTTTGTATCTCATACAAGTCTTACTTTAAAAAAAATTTCAATAGTGATCCTGCATCAGAACATTTCCCCCAAAGTCCAGCTTGTTTTAAGTCAAATGACTGCATGGGTGAGAAATATAACATTTTTGATCACACCCCGCACGACACACACAGACACAGAATCTGAACATGAACAAGACACGATATGAACCAGGTCAAACGTTCAGGTTGAGCTCCATTACTGTCAAACAAGTCTTCTCGAACAGACAATTCAACAGAGCATGAAACAGACATCAGACAAGTCTGAAGCATTGCCCTACCTGCTCAGGTCAGGGGTCTTAATCTATCTCATCAGAAGTAATTAGTAAAAAGGACGTGTTACTGCAATAATAACCTTCAGGGGAGGTAACTCATATGAAACTACAGAACCAATCTTTGAGACAAAAAAAGGCTATGGTCATGTACATACAAGTCATATAACATTTTCATATAGATACTAGCTATGAATTTAACCGAATTCATCACATTATATATTTTCTTTGTGCTGTTTTGTTTTTGCTGTATATAAAAGGATCTCTTCAGTTTTTAATAATTCATATAAATATTTACAATTTGTTTCCAATCAAACAAACATATCATTGTAGACCAGGTGGTGGTGCTTAGGATACTTAATAGAGCTTAAGAAAACGAAATGAAATAATTATTTGTTATCATCATATTCTTCCTAACACGTCCACATTCAGGCCATTACACTCCTCTGGTTGGGTAAAATTGTATCGCTTATGATACACAATGGATTTACACTATCTCGGTCACTCGGTGAGATATTTTGAGATATGATACTTCTTTGATAAACTTTCCTAAATAGGTTTTATTTTATCCAAATAGCCATAATATCATTAAACAATCACCAGGGTCAATCTTAGGCATTGAAAAACTAGGCAGCCGCCTACGACCTTTGATTGGAGGGGGGGCCTCGCACAGGGGACTCAAAACAATTTTACTAGAGAAGAAATAGCGAAATGTCCGTCCCCCCCCCCCCCCCCCCACGTGTTTATATATTGAATTGTGGACTCAGTAGGTTTTAAATAAATGACGTCATTGTTGTTTTTTTTTGTTGTTTTTTTGATGTTTGTTTTTTATTTTTCTATTTCATCTGGGGTGAGGCCACCAAATTCACTTCGCATAGGGCCTCCAATTATCTATGACCGGCCCTGCAATCAAAGACCATTCTTCCCACCCCTTCCCTTCCCTAGTACACTCTTAGAGAAGTGATTTAAAATTCTTGTACTGTGTGCTGCCAACATGTTCCTTTTTCTGATCTGTGTTGGTAAATTATTTAAATGCACGCGCTATTAGCATAATTTCACGAAGATATTGCGTTGTCTGGAGTTTTGTCTCTAAATATTAATATTCATTAGAACAGCAACCAGGCGTGAAACACGAATAACACACGTCGGCACATGCAGTGCTATCCATCCGGTATGCTTCTGTAAGCGACATGCGGTAGATGGGGCGCCTAATGGAGAAAGCGGGCAAAAGTCGTGGCGCTCAACGAGGCAGACGAATGACGTTGACAATTCTGTAATTCGATCCAAACAGGTGACTGATCTGGGGGGACAAAAACAAAATAAATTCTTATGACTTGTTATGAGATCTGTGTGCGTGTTTGTCTTGGCCGAGCATTTCTGATGTAACTTTACAAGTGAAGGGGGTGAACGGGTGGAGTAAATCAAAGTCACAGACAAGGGACAGACAGTTGACAGAGGCGGGGCAAGACCTACATATTATGTGGGCTAAGAATATTTTGCGTGCCCCCCCCCCCACTCCGTACTGTGACGCAAAGTATGGATATAAAGGGCCTACTACAAAATAATGGACACGAAACTGTCAATTTATTAAAAACAAGGTTACAAAGACAGTTTGTGTGGAAACACAAACTCAAAATCGGTCACTTCTACCCAGGAAGGTAGAAAGGCAGAGTTGTGTCCATGCATAGGGGACACTTTTCTGGTAGCCAAGATGGCTGATTAAAGTTATTTGTTATGATCTGAAAGGTTCTTATTTCAAGTTTGTTTGTATTCAAGTATCTACCGTAACAGACATCAGAATGAATTTCTATCAAAGACAAATGACAGAGAAAAATGGAGAAAAAAGGGTTGAAAGATTGTATGTCTCCTCTCAGTGGAGGCTGTAATTTCCTCTATTATTAACAAAATATATTAGTGTAAATTTGGGGGTAAAATTCCTTCAATTTATGTTTCAGTTATGTACTAAATTAACTGCTTTTAACATCATAAATAAATTCTGTAAATTAGGGATCTGACTCTGTCAACTTTCATTTCATTCAACAGGTAGGAAGTTATTGCCCCTCGTTCACTTGTAAGACTATTTACTTTCTTTTGGAATATATATATATAAGTGATGCTTTACTGCTGTTATACATTTAACGTGATACTGCTATATAAGTTGGACTATTTTACAGCTATCATAAAGTTTGTATGATTTACAGCTATCATAAAGTTTGTATGTTTTAATGGTATTATAAAATTTGTGTTGTAATGCTATTAAAATGTTTGTATGTTTTAATGCTATCATAATGTTTGTATGTTTTAGTGCTATCATAATCTTTGTATGTTTTAATACTATTATAAGGTTATAAAGTTTGAATAAGCTACTACTTTATAAAGTTGTAGATTTTTTCTGCTATTTAAAGTTTGACTGTTTCATCTTAAGTATGCTTGAACACCACTACTAACTATTTTGAGCGATTGTCGTATACTAGGACTAAACAGATTTCATTATATAACATATTTCCGAAGCTCTCACACTGTTATGTTAATTTTTTTCCGATGCAATCTTATATTATTATTGTACCGGTTGATGTTTGACGGTTCAAAAGCATGTGTCTGTAAGCGGGTCATCCCAATTCAACGTCACAGATTATGGAATTCATTTGACAAAAGTCATAAGCGTAGCATAACATTGGACATTGAAATAGCAGAAGAAAATGAGTGTCCAGGCTACACTAGAGTCTATACCCTGGGAACAAACACAAGGGCATTGACTGGGCACATAACAAGAATTCCTACAAAAGGGGCATCATTGGGTCAAGTAAAATTATTGCATTTTCAAAATTCGGTTAATTCCCTTGGGACGAGTCTAGTGTGTAATTTATTAGTACTTTCTAAAATATTTGTGTTATCCAATATCCCCTATAGTAATCTAAGATAGGTACATGTATTCTTTTAAAAGAATAAAATTAAAATGATAAAGTAATATTTACATATTTCTGTATAATATCGTGTTTTTTTTTTTCATACTGCCATAGTACAAAAAAACATACACCTAGTTTAATTCTATCTTTTCATGGGAAACAACTCATACATTTATACACTTTGTGGTGTTTTTGTTTTTTACATAGTTGCCTCCCTTTAATTCGATATTCACATAATGTAAAAAAAATATGCATTGTCGGTAAAACTAATAATGTAACAAATATTTATAGCTATGGCAAGTTATCTAGATTATCTCGATTATGAATACACATTAGATTAATTTTAGTTGAACAGACAGCGTCTACAATGATAATAACATAAAGTAAAAAGTTTTTCGGAACAAGATGACAATATTAATAAGAATGAAAGTTATCAATAATAAGTAAATAAAATTACAAAGTAATTGGCCATACAAATTGTCCCAAACGACGTTTGAACTTCTGCGAAGAACACCAGTGGGAAAGAATAAAACAGAAGTCAGGTTGGCGCTAGACTGCTGTAGAAATTTTTCAAAAACTAAAAATTGCTGCCCAGAAAATACGAAAATATGCAAATTGTTCTTAAAATGTAACATTAAAAAATGGTAAACAAGGATTTGAGTCAGTATATCAGTAAGTATATCAGTCAATGTATAAGTCAGTATATCAGTCAATATATAAGTCAGTATATCAGTAAGTATATCAGTCAATATATAAGTCAGTATATCAGTCAATATATCAATCAGTCATTCAGCTTATTGAGCCAATACTAGAATGTAGTCAGTCCTTTCCATCAGATCATTGTATCTCAAAGACTAGCTTTACTTGACCTTCTGTATCCCGTGGTTCCTATCTTCTCTCATGAGCTTGTGTGTCACGTTCCAGAGAAACAAACACAAAACATTGTCAGCGTTAAACCGCCAGACATATGGGACTTGGTGTTTGTGTCCAAACTAAACTCAGACAGACATCCAGTGTCAAACTCGCATTGCTATTAAGTTAAACTAGCCTAATACATATAGAGAAAGTAATTTAAATTGATATGTAAATACCCGCACACACACACACACCTACACATACACACACACAAATACACATACACACACACACAAATATATATAGTGAGAGAAATGATTGGAAGATATTAAATCAACAAAAGCTGGAAGAAAAAATCAACAAGAGTCAGAGACACAAAGGGAGCTAAAGAGAGAAAGAAAGCAAGAATGACAGAGAGAGTGAGAGAGAGAAAGAGAAAAAGAAAGAGAGAAGGGGAGAGGATGAAGGAGAAATATTGAGAGAGAGAAGAGAGAGAGAGAGAGAGAAGGGAAGAGAATTATAGAAAGAGAGAAAAAATAAGAGAGAAAGAGAGCTAAATAGAGAAAGATTAGAGAAATAGAGACAAAGAGAAATATATAGAAAGAGAGAAAAAAGAGAGACGGAGAAAGAGATAGAGAGACACTGTGAAAGAGAAACAGCGAGCAAGAGAGATAACAAGGAAAAAGAGAAACAGAGAGTAAGACAGCTTTATAGAGAAAGAAATAGAGAAAGAAAGAGAGAGAGGAAGACAGAAAAAAAAGTGCAGTAGATAGCAAGAAAGAGAGAGAGAGAGAGCGCGAGAAAGACAGAGAACAGATAAAAACACAATACATCCTACTAAAACAAGCAGGCACACAGATTTCTAATTTCGTCTCTGATAAAGAAGATAATCTGTCATTAGTTTAGTGTTACTGTGTTTTTTGTTCAGCGACAATAGCTTGGACAGAGAAGCCCACTTCTTGAAGCAGAGAGGGCTTGCTCACACTCTACCCATCCCACACACACTCACACACATCTCAGCTCTCCCAACCCACACATTTTTAGCATGCTGTGAGAGTCTCTTGCTGAGCTCTGAGATATTGGTCTAGTTACGTCAGCAAACCTTGAAAGAAACCAAAAAACAAAGTGGTCAGAGAAAGACACTCTCTGATTGGATAGAAATGAAGGTGTTGCAAGTCGCGTCATGTTTCAAGAACTGCGATTCTTTGACGTCAAAACGAGAAGCAGAGGAAATAAAAGCTACTGGGTTACGTCACTACATGATAGTCTGAAGTAATAAGCTAAACATTGACCTATGTGACTTATGTAGAAGTCTCTCTCTTAACTCTCAATATATGAACTGTGCGTCACAATATTTTTATTTTTTTTCAAATTTATATTGAAAGCGCTCGCTTTTTGTCATAATTAATCGGAACCACAAGTCAAAATCTTTAAACCACAAGTCAAAATCTAAACCATAATTCAAAATCTTTAAACCGTAAATCAAAATCTTTGAACCACAAGTCAAAATCTAAACCATAATTCAAAATCTTTAAACCGTAAATCAAAATCTTTGAACCACAAGTCAAAATCTAAACCATAATTCAAAATCTTTAAACCGTAAATCAAAATCTTTGAACCACAAGTCAAAATCTAAACCATAATTCAAAATCTTTAAACCGTAAATCAAAATCTTTGAACCACAAGTCAAAATCTAAACCATAATTCAAAATCTTTAAACCGTAAATCAAAATCTTTGAACCACAAGTCAAAATCTAAACCATAATTCAAAATCTTTAAACCGTAAATCAAAATCTTTGAACCACAAGTCAAAATCTAAACCATAATTCAAAATCTTTAAACCGTAAGTCAAAATCTCTAGACCACAAGTCAAAATCTAAACTCATAGACGAAAAGTTACTCATACAAGTTTTCTGTTTATTTGGCTTCGTTTGACCATTGACTTTGTTGATGCCGTCATCTGTAATTACTATATGCATAGTGGAGACTAGAGCATATAGCAGAAATTACAATTTAAAAAAATAGTGTTATATTTTTGAATAATTTTTTAAAATTTACATGTATAAACTGAAAACAAATGCTAATGTCTATGTCTTTGTTCATAAAACTCTGGTAGGTTAGTCTATGATATCAACATGTTAGTAATTAACAATAGCTCTCAACCATCGTGTTTGGGGATATTTTTTTTTATTATAGCAAGATTTATAGTTGTGCCCCTTGCTGAGCATAGTCTGAACTACGGAACGAAAAAGTAGAACTAGCCGATTAGAAACATCAACAACACTCCAGCACAATGCACAGAACAAGTGTCATGGAGTGTGTGTGTGTATTTCTATGGTGACGGTTGGAAAAGGCTAGCGATCGGTTGTGAATGATGCAACATAGATGGCAATGTCGTCACTTGGTCTTAGGAGAGAGGACCCCAGAACGAGTGAGATTATGTTAAGAAATATTATTACTAAAGTCTACTAAATCCATTTCATTTGATCACAATTCGTTTTTGTCTATATTGTAAATAAAGCTCTATTCAAGTTATTCAAGTTATTTGAAGTTTTATATTACGCCTACAGCGGTTGAGTTGTCTACCAGCAGTTTGGTGCTACAAGTCAACGACCATCAATAACAAGTACAGACAAAAACACTAACACTTATATGCTGTTAAAGTCAGTGTTTGACCAGGTCATTTCGATCGGAAACTAATCCCAGGGTGAGGTCAAGTATTTGATTGGATCACGTGGACGAATGATGGTGCTGGACTTGATTGGAATATTGACCGTCTAATTAAGAATCCTGGCCACCAGCAACAGCATTCCGATGTGAAACTCTTTGAAATATATGAAATAAAACCAAACAAAACATCATCAACAGTAGACATACTACGTTCCTTTAAGATGCCTACATTAAGATATCGTTAAAATATTGATACTTATATTAAGATATCCTTAAAATATGTACATGTCACGAAAAAATATTTTGAGTTAAATGACAGGTGGTCTAATAGTAGACACTAAGGTAGTGTTACTTTAGTCAGATCGAAATGTCTTATAATGATACTTAAAAAAAATTAGAATAGAATGATCAATAAGATTGCAGTTGAAATTTTACTGACGATGAGACTTAGGAAATGCGCCCTTATAAGAAGTTCGTACTCTGTCAGTCCTCAATCCACTTCATTGTAGTGACCTATATGGCTAATTAAATTATTTTGAAGTAAATTCCGGATTTTATCTTCTGAAACCATCCAGCATTTGTCAAGCCTTCCCAAACCCTTCCCAAAAAGAGTGTAATAACTTGTAATTGTATCAAGACATTCAGAATTTACTCAGGATATGACACAGTGACCTTTCAAGAGGTTACACTTTGAGCTAAGTTTTCTAAGAGTCATTCATCTAGAATAATCTAGATTAATCTAGATCTATACATTCTCTTCTGTCTTTTAGTCTATTCGACTGCTGGGGCTTCAAACAAGATCTATAGACATTCTCCAGTCCACTCAGTCCTTTTCCAGGATTAGAGTCTATATCGTTGAAAGGCAAGTCGACTCCATTATGTTGTCTTCCCATCGCTTCCTTTGTCTGCCTCTACTTTTTATTCCTGTTTCTGTTCCCTGCAGAACGATCTTTGATCTGAGGATCACGTGATACAACCGTACAGTCTTAGCTTGCGTTTTTTTACGATGATTTGAAGGTCGTCATGGTGTGGCCCATCTTCATGTTGATCTTATTTCGGCCTTCCTCGTTTGTGATTCGGTCTTTATCTTTATTTTTTTTAAACTGTCGGACATGGTTGGCGGAAAATATTTTTTCCTTACATTGTATCGAATAAAAATCCTTTGTCCTATCGCCGAATGAATAAAAAGCTTCGCAGTGATCCTTCACTAGGTCACTGAAGATCAATGCCAGAGGTGAAGCCTTTCAATACTTCTTAGTGGCATCCAGAGCTGGTTGAAATAGAATCTCTAACTATAAGACCGTCAAGTCATCTTCTTGCTTATTGTAGCGTTGGTTTATTGACATAAAATTGCCTACCATTTTTGCTTCTTCTAAAGGGCCAACGTGAAAAATTTGATAAGCGCGTGCGTACTTGCAAATTGGTTTACACGTGATTCCCTTCTGTTATGAGACCTTACGAGAGATAGTACTACTGCGCTCCCTTGGGTCCTTCATTGTGAAGGGGCAGTAATTTCAGAGTTCTTCACAGTTATCTGCTCATTTGTTTCAAGACTACCGAATTAACCAGCCATGCCTAATATCACCCCCCGCCCCGCATCTTGCTCGTCTCACACCGAAATTAGTGTCCACCACTTCCGTTGTCCAGTTTGCGCCAAAGCTTGTTATTCGGTCAGGCGCTGACCACTAGGTCCTCCCGTCGTCGTGGGGAATACCCTGTAATTATCCCCATTGGGTAGAGAGTCAGTAATGAGGTCACAATGAGGTTTAGAAGTTGGTATTTAGTTGGGTCAGTGATTGGTAGTGTCGTCATCTGTGTGTCAGATCTGGCTTTCTAATAGTAGGGGCGAGCAGTTTTGTTACTGGGCCGTGGGCTGACATAATATGAGGCGGCTTGAGTAACCAGAATAATCAGATACATGAAACTGAACACACAGCAAGGATTGCCGGAATTTGGAGCTTCGAGTATCAGAAACTTGGAACATAAAATTATATTGACCTCTCAAGATACATGTTACCTGGAAAACCTTGTGCTAGAGATTATCCGATCCTGTACTACACAAACTTTTAAATTTGAATCTACAACTTGCTGAGTAAAAAAAAGATCGTTTGGAAGTTATTAATATCGACAGGAGAGTTTACACGAAGCCAGCATTCATACCCCTCAATTAAGTATTAAGTAGTTTTTACTGCTCACAACAGTTTAACCCTGGAGCATCAATTTAACCATGGTCTCAAAAGGTCTGAAAGGGGAACTTTACTTAAGTTAGAGCAGTGATGCCCAAAATACGGCCCTCGGGCCAGATCCGGCCCACGAAGTGGTTCAATCCGGCCCGCCGAAATGACGGCTCTCCAAAAAGGTTGATAAAGTTATTTTTTACCTACGTTAGAGTCCTAACTTTTTCTCCGATGGATTGGTGTTATGACCTTTAATATTGTGTTTATGAAATGGGACTAGATGTATAATCTAACAGGAAAAGTGAACGGATCTTTACTTTTTTTGTGGAACATAATAATAAGCCAATGTAGTTGATTTGTAAAGAAAGTGTGACTCTTTAAACAACAAACAAATATGGCAGCGTTCTTGATTTGAGCCTCGAATAAAATAATGTTAAACTACGCCTAGAGATTGAAGGATTGAATAGTTGCCAAAAAGAGATAAGAAAATGAGTTGGTGGTTAAGTTGCTCACATTGTAGGTAGAGAATTGAAGCCATTGTTCAGAAGGTAGAAAAGAAGACAAACTTTCAGCATCTCACTAATTAATGTCAGTGCTACATCCACGGGTTTCTAATAAAATAGTTTTAGTTCTATTTCATTACATTTTTGTATCTTTTCGGTCTTGTGGCCCGCGACACGAGTGTTGGAAATTAAAATGGCCCGCAGGTCGAATTAGGCTGGGCATCACTGAGTTAGAGAATAAGATTAGACTCTGCTGATTAAAATGTATACTGGCACTGTTAGGAAGTTCGTCGAACCCCATCGTAGTCACTTTGTAGGTTACCACTCATGTTTGGTTAGAAACAGTCTTCAAGCTTTCTTAACATATCGACAGAAAATTGCGAAAACTTTCTTTGCTAGGATTATTTCGTAAAAACAAGAATCTTACAATCTGGCTTTCCTTATTTTTTGACTCCACAATTTTCATTCAATACGATACAAAATCGAATTTCCCGAATTCTTTCTCAGCAACTACTGTGTTACAGATTATTTCATAGAAACTGAGATACAGATTACTTCAAGTCCACTTCAGCGGTCAATAGATATACGCCAAAAAAAAAAGATTCTTCGGGCGAGGGTCATGAGTGACCTTGTGACCACTCTGTGTGACCTTGTGTGTGAGTCTAGACACCGCTGCCAGAAATCAGACTTGCTAATACAGCAGCCTCAGATGTAAACCACTCAATCAGGCTTGATGCGGATCGGCGTAATATGTACGGATAAAAGGATTAGCTGATAGGATTTCTCTTGTACTCAGGATAGATTATATTCGGAGACCAGGAAAACATACTTCAGGGTTTTTTACGCAATCTAAATATAGAGCTCCAATATTTTGTACTCACGCCATAACATACTTCTGTAATAAAATATTACTTGAACTTACTGGAAAACCTGATGTATTAGTTTCAATCTTTTTCTCTCTTCTTTCTTTCTTTCTCCTCTCTCTTCAATCTTCACTCTCCCTTCTCTCTCCTTTTCCTTCTCCCTACCTCCACTCTCTCCCAACTCTCTTCTCTTCCTCCCCCCCTCTCATTTCAATTTCATTTCAGACCATTACTCTCTTCCTTGTCAGTATTAGATATGCAAATGAATCTCTCTACAGAGTTAAATAGAAATGTATATGAAACAAATTTATATATATATATATATAGTTCGTCCATCGTGGTTCGATGATGACCACTTTGTCATCCAGGGGGTTGAGGGCTTTGCACTGGGGTTTTATGCCTCCTCATGTGGCTGGTGAGACCTATGTGAGCCCGGAATGTTCGGCCGCACACTGGGCAGGTTATTCCAGCTGGAGCTAGTGTCGTTTGTCTTGCTTTTCTTTTCTGGCGTTTTTCTTCTGCCAGCGTTGTTCTTTTTTCCTCAGCAACCTGTGCGCCAGTTTTCACAGCGTGACGCCATGATGCTCTGTCGTGTGCCTCTATCTCCCAGGTGCCTGAACGCCTTCAGAGAAGCTTTGAGGGTGTCCCTGAAGCACTTTCTTTGACCACCTTGCGAGCGCTTTCCTTCGCTTAGTTGGCCATACAAGAATCGTTTAGGGATGCGGTGGTCTTCGATTCTGTAGACGTGACCTGTCCATCGCAGCTGGGACTGCATCAGGATTGTGTGGATGCTTTGCAGACACGCTCTTCGAAGGACTTCTGTATCTGGTATTTTGTCTTGCCATTTGACATTTAGTATTTTTCTCAGACATGTCATGTGGAAGTGGTTCAGTTTCTTTGCATGTTTACTGTACACTGTCCATGTTTCTGAGGCATAGAGCAATGTAGGGAGGATGACGACTCTATAGACCCCTAGCTTTTTGTGGTGATACCACGTCTGTTCCAGACAGTTTTAGACAGTCTGCCATAGATTTCACTATCGATTTTTCCATTTCTGGAGATTGTGCTGCCAAGATATGTGAATTTGTCCACTGCGTTTATATCCTGTCCATTTATAGTGATGCTTGGATCCGAGTAGGCTTTTCCAGGAGCAGGGAAATATAAGACTTCTGTCTTGTTCGTATTGATGGTAAGGCCAAAGTCTGAGCATGCTCTTGAGAAGTCACTGACGATGCTCTGCAGATCGTTTTCAGAGCAGGCATCTAGGGCACAGTCGTCAGCAAATAGCAAGTCTCTGATTACTGCTGCATTTGTTTTTGATTTTGCTTTAAGCCGCCTCGGGTTGAATAGGTCACCATCAAATCTGTATGACATATTTATTCCGTTGTTTTCTCTATTTGTGAATGCATCTGTCAGCATAGCAGAGAACATGATACTGAACAGTGTAGGTGCTAGGAGACAGCCTTGTTTTACCCCATTTGATACTTTGAAGGGCTCTGATGGTTCTCCACTTTCTTGGACACGAGCCTTCATGCCATCATGAAATAGTCTCACCATGGTTATGAATTTTTGTGGACAGCCATACTTTGACATGATCTTCCAGAGTCCTTCTCTGCTAACAGTGTCGAATGCCTTTGTTAAGTCGACATATATTGAGAACAGGTCAGCATTTTGTTCTTGGCAATTTTTCCTGGAGCTGCCTTGCTGCAAAGATCATGTCAATGGTTCCACGCTCTTTTCTGAAGCCGCACTGGCTTTCTGGTAGTAGACCAAATGTACCGATTTATTATAACAATATTTTAAAGTAGCTTTTAGCCATAACTCGCTAAAGTTATACGTTTTTTAACTGTTAATTTATTGTATTAAATATCAGTACAACTATAATTATACTTTTTTTCAGGGAGTATGTAAAACGACATTATAACAAATTGTTTTCATATTGCGACATACAGTGGACACTGTAAACAACTAGAATATTATGAATATCGTAAGATATACACGAAAACTATAGATGGTTTCATTATAACCATTTAGGACATTTTTCATTAAAGATTGATACGTTGATTTTTAAGCCAAACCTTATTTTTTGTTTTATTTCCCTCCACACTGACCAGGCCGTGGATCAACAAAACTGGATCTTAACAGCTCTTTGATTTGGTGAACCTTCCCCCCACCCCGAGATGTGGCATTGGAAAAGGGGGGGGGGTCCTCTGGTGCGGAGTTTATTCGACCTCATATTGTCTGCTGGTCACTCTAAGACCAAGTGGTCAGTGGACAGTTTCCAATGAAACACGAACGACTTTCTTAGGCAAGCACACGCACCCTTATACACTAACTCAAACGAAGGCACACACCCACATAAAGACCTCCACACATCTCGCTTATGCTGGGAATTAGAATTAAAGGTGTGTGTGTGTTGTGTGTGTGTGTGTGTGTGTTAGAAAGCGAGTGAGACAAACAGGAAGTACATAGAACAAACAAAAAACAATAAGAAAGAAAAGAAAGACAATGAGAAGAAAAGAGAGTGACAGCGCTAGAAAGAAAGAGGAAGAGAGAAAGAGAGAGAGAGAAATGAAGTCATTTGGTTGATCTGTCAAGAAGAAAAGGGAATCCAGTTTTCAGCTTAATTAAATTCTACACAGAAAACAAAAAAAAGAATCGGAACTTCCCAATTTTTTCTTTTCATCAAAGTTAATCAAATTTTAATTGATGGACAAACTTTGGTTTGTTAAGCCTGACAACAGGAATTTAGAGATTAGATCTAGATTAGATTTCTGTTTTCTCTTTGTACTGTATTTTATAGAAATAATTTAATCAAAGCTCAGTTATATAAACATTTTTTTTTTAAAGATTAGTTTTATGTTTAAATAACAACATATTTAATTTGATTAAAACATCCGATCATTTCAAGATTAAATAATTGTTTTCTGTCTGTGATGTAGCAATAGTAAGGTTATATATTGAAGTGACTTTGTGGTTAGATTTAAGGTTACAAAAATGGTTATCTTAAGTGGTGACTCGTCTTGAAGACACAAAGGTTATGGAACAATCTGGAGATGTCTGACTCGAACTAAAAGAATATTGTCTCTTTATCAATACATTAATTTAAAAACATGTTTCATTATTTTATGGTCTCCGTTATGTCAGTGTAATGTGTGTCTTGTGTGTCTTGTGTGGCTGCTTTTAGTACGCCAATGCGATCTAGAATTGACATTGTATTAAACAAGATTTAGGTGTTTGAGAGTTTCCGCTTTATCAACAACTGTGCAGTTTTCACACTGAAACATTAACAATACAATATAAAAAAATACTCTAAAAAAACACAATAAAAAAGCTGATATTAAGCGTCTTGTATCAATTAGTTTGGATCATTCATGTAATTAAATTTGTAATATATCTAGAATAACAGTAAAAACTTACTTACTTAGGTCCTCCCGCACCGTTCGGCATTGGGCGGCAAGCTGTCTCCATAAAGATCTGTCAATAGCAAGTCTGAAGCCTCCTCCCACCTGGTGTTCACTTCTCTGAGGTCCTCCATAAAAGTGTGGCGCCAAGTTCTACGAGGACGTCCCTGTTTGCGCTTTCCTCGTAATTCATTTTGACGTAGAACATGTCCCGCAAACCTCATGCGACACTCTGTCAAAACCTCACTAAGTGGTCGAATCCCAGTTCGGTATAGTATTTCCTTATTTGGGACCCGATCTTTATAACTGACTCCCGAAATCCGTCGCAGCCATTTTTGTTGAGCCACATTTAGTCTTTTCTCACTTTTGTCAGATGACTTCCATGTCTCACATGTATATGTAGCAGTTGGAATGACAATTGTGTTAAGAAGGTGTATTTTAGTCTCGAGTCAAGTGGCTTGGCTTGTCAAAACAGGCTGCAGTCTTTGGAAAATGCTCCCTGCCTTTCCTTTTCGGAACGCTACATCATGGTAGGCATCCCCATCATTTGTTATGATGCTGCAAAGGTATGTGAGCTTGTCAAACTCTTCAAGCTTTGACTCGCCAAGTCTGTCTGGGGCACCCTTTGCCTTATATCCCACTCGCAAAGTTTTAGTCTTATATAAGTTTATGCGGAGGCCAGTAAAAAAGGATTTATAAAAATCTGAACTCATAACATAAGCCTTCTCAGGCTTCTCAAGCCAACACGGTAACCAACACGGTAGCCACTTTGCTAGTAGGCAGCTTATAAACATGAAAGATTGTAGAGTTATCTATTGTTTTTAGACTCTCGTCCTATTTTTCACCAAGACTCAGATGAGGACATATAAAAGGGGCTAATTCAGCTTATACCACCACTTCAGTCAAGTATAAATTTGTTTTTGGTCTGTACCCATCGCGCGCAGTGGACCCCAGGAGAAAAATTTTCTAAAGCTCAGAAAACAGTTGACCACTTGACACCCCAGTGCGGCCCCAGACCCCTGTCCTGTGAAGGGGGCGTCTATAGTGAGAGAATGAATCAATCTTGGCCACCTCTGGAGCTGAATCAGCTTCCGCGCTAAATAGTTAGCTGATGGTACTGAAAACTGGTTCTTGAAGTCTTAAAAATTTGCTTTTATAAATTCCACAATTAAGGAATCCTAATAAGTCTTGTACTTTTAACCATTTCACAAGAAATAGTTTCGCCTTTCAGCAAAGGAAAATGACAAAACCTGCTTTCTTTGCTTGCCTGAAGAAAAGAGAATGCTTCGTTTGAAAGGATTTAACATGCACAATCAATGCACATACATTTCAAATGCAAACAACCCATTGCTATAATTGTTATGAAATCTGTCTCCTACTCTTCATTAGAAATATTAGTAACAAAGTCACACTCAGGGTCCTTCATGGAACATAAGGGTTTCTTCCTTGTGGTTTTATATTCTTCTTATTATCTTACCCATGCTAAGCCAGCGGATGCATCGGAATATATGGTTTCTAGATGTTCCATATCTTATCGAAACTGTCTCTGATACAGACCCCTAGATTTGATAAGTTTAATGATATGTACGATTTCCTGTTTAGAGTTTATGGTTGGAATAATCTTTATTAAAAAAAAAAAAAAGAAAAAGCACTAATTTTTTTTTCTCAGTGAAAGATCGAGCTCCATTAGTTGTTAAGCTTGCCATCTTGTTTCAAGCATACCTAACACTCAACACAGTTCTTGATAGCATTGAATAAAAACTGGCCTGAGATTGAGTGTATTAAAGTATAGCCAGTAAAAATAATATTCGTTTACTTTAAACTTTTTATAATGAGACAGTTTCAATAATTTATATTGATATTATTCTTAATATATTTGCATTTTTAAATGTAAATACTGTGGGTACGCCGATTGACGCATAAGACACTCCGCCGCATATGGCCCGCGGGCCGTAATTTGCCCACCCCTGATCAAGATTTATCTTTAATGCTATTAGGATTAGTTGTTTTGTTTGTTTCGTCAGCGTCTAAAGAGATCCTCCGATTGATAACAACGCACTTTTCAGATTTTGAATCTATATCTAGCATCTATGGTTAGTTTTCAACTATTTGTCTGCATCCTTTGATCACAAGAAAAGGGAATCTAGATAATTCTATTAGGATTGGTTTTGTTTTTTTTATTTAGACCAAGTCTAAAGGTAAGCTGCAATGACATATGGCAAATTAAAAATAAGAAATTAGTGTGATATTTTAAATTATGCTTTATATATAGACTGCGGCCTTTTGGGAAAATACCGAAAATGAATTACAAAAGTTTGATCGAGGGCTTGCGGTTTGTTCGCGAATAACAGTCATGAGGTTGTGAGCATGTCAAAGTTCTTTGTGAGTCTGGCAGATAAGGGGAACCCGTGTGCAGCAATCCATGAGTCAGTGGTAGCAAATATAGAGAAGATTACGGTATGCGGACATATCATAAGATTTAATTTAAAAAAAAAACAACCAACAGTTTTGCCATTATGGAGATACAAAATTGTTGTTTTTCAGTAAATTTAAACATTTACAATTTATTAGTTTAACTAGATATTAGGCTATCGGCCTGGAATAATAATTTTATGAAGTTTTTATATAATTCAAAATGCACCAACAATAACAGGTAATAGAAGGCAGCATCTGTTTCATGTATGGTGCTCATTGTGTGATGTTATTGTTGCTTCTTCTTACTTATAAAATAAGTTAGCATTTTAAAAAGGGTATGCAGTCTTCCCAAGGACGTTTACTTTTAATAAAATAGTATAGCTTCCCTTTCTTCCTAGTTGGCATAGTCGCTAGTATTTATTGAACACTTTAATCTAAAATTCTGCGGCTAATGATTATTGTTGTGATTATACAATCAAATGAATCTGGGTATTGTTAAGGATTATGTGTGTGTGTGTGTGTTTCTATGGTGACGAGGTTATGCAGAGTCAATGGTGCAAGATGAGCGACATGGTCGTCAGCGGGTCTCAGGTAATGACAGGCGACTCCTGAACGTTGGACTGAAAAGACCCATTACTCTAGTAAGTTTAGTTTAAAATACCATTTTATATTAACAAAATCAATACTATATTTATTTATTTCACCCCTAGTTGAATTTCTTTATATTGTTATAAAAGTTATATATAATATTATTAAAAAAGAAAGTTATTCAAGTCATTTCAAGTTGTAGAAGTTAAGATAGTTGTCTACCAGCAGTCTGGTGCTACAAGTCAACGACCGTCCAAAAACAAGGGTATATAATCACACGTAAAAGTTGCTGCACATTATTATTTGTTTCTCCTTTAGAATCACGTGACACTTGTTGCCAGGTTGACGGCGTACACTCTGAGCAGTTGAAAGATAAAATGTCAAATGTAAATTTATGTAAATAAATCTCTAATTTTTCTAAAAACAATCACAACCAAAATATTTAAAAAAAATAATAAAACAAAAACAAAACCTGTCCAAGGACAAAAACTCTAAACTGGTAAAGCAATGAATCTCAATACTGTAAGATTTGTTTTCGTTTTCGAAATCAAAGAAAGTTAATTAATTACCAGTATTTGAATAACTAATTATTTGTTTTTCAAAATTCATGTACTGTCTTGGACAATGAGTCTTTGTGGACAGTTTCAACTCGATCTTAAGGGGGAGAAGTGAACTTCTGCAACATTTTTGTCCCAGACGAAGAGACGTTGATATAAGCTTTAGGAAACTGTTTAACTGTAACCCTTTTGGCACAGCCTGTGCATCCCATACCAACCTGTTCTTGTTCTAATTTAGCATGTGATGACTGTGTACATAGTGAGATTGATGTTCTGTAGTCAAAATGCTATACAGTATTTTTAGAGATTTTATTTTATTCACCAGTAGATTATTTAATTAAAAATAATTAGCCTTCTTTTCCGTATTAATTCCTTTGTTTCTTCTAGAACCATCTAATTAGGTGTTTTGACTTTAACAGAGTATTCATTAAAACCTAGTCATACATGATCAAGCGTGACAAACTTTCCATTACCCACAATTCTCATCCATAAGTAAGGACAGGAAGTACTGTATGGTCAGATTCAAAATGGCTCTCTATTTATTAGACTTGGGGCATGGCACTCCCTCAGTAGACTTAGGGCATCGCATTTGTTCACTTTAGTTCTCAGTATTTCCAATGTTTTAAAAATGAACAATGAACAACTTTCGCATGAACGCCATCGGGAAAAAAAAAGGAGGGGGGCCTGTTTTGACGCAATAGTGGCGTTATCGTCTGCTATAACAAAAGTCTGCGATCACTTACAACCAATGATCAAGGTCATACATTTTTTTTAGCATTAACACCACCCCCCAAATCCCTCTTAGGCTACGCTGATGCATTCAGTATAGTAATTTAGAAATACTTATGTCTGTTGTACCTGGTCTGTTGTACTTCTATATGATGCACTCTTGTCTGTTGTACTTCTATCTGATGCACTCTTGTCTGTTGTACTTCTATCTGAAGCACTCTTGTCTGTTGTACTTCTATCTGATGTACTCTTGTCTGTTGTACTTCTATCTGATGTACTCTTGTCTGTTGTACTTCTATCTGATGTACCCTTGTCTGTTGTACTTCTATCTGATGCACTCTTGTCTGTTGTTCTTCTATCTGATGTACTCTTGTCTGTTGTACTTCTATCTGATGCACTCTTGTCTGTTGTACTTCTATCTGATGCACTCTTGTCTGTTGTTCTTCTATCTGATGTACTCTTGTCTGTTGTACTTCTATCTGATGCACTCTTGTCTGTTGTACTTCTATCTGATGCACTCTTGTCTGTTGTACTTCTGTCTGATGCACTCTTGTCTGTTGTACTTCTATCTGATGTACTCTTGTCTGTTGTACTTCTATCTGATGCACTCTTGTCTGTTGTACTTCTGTCTGATGCACTCTTGTCTGTTGTACTTCTATCTGATGCACTCTTGTATGTTGTACTTCTATCTGATGCACTCTTGTCTGTTGTACTTCTATCTGATGCACTCTTGTCTGTTGTACTTCTATCTGATGCACTCTTGTCTGTTGTACTTCTATCTAATGTACTCTTGTCTGTTGTACTTCTATCTGATGCACACTTGTCTGTTGTACTTCTGTCTGATGCACTCTTGTCTGTTGTACTTCTATCTGATGTACTCTTGTCTGTTGTACTTCTATCTGATGAACTCTTGTCTGTTGTACTTCTATCTGATGTACTCTTGTCTGTTGTACTTCTATCTGATGCACTCTTGTCTGTTGTACTTCTATCTGATGTACTCTTGTCTGTTGTACTTCTATCTGATGTACTCTTCTCTGTTTACTTCTATCTGATGCACTCTTGTTTGTTGTACTTCTATCTGATGTATTCTTGTCTGTTGTACTTCTATCTGATGCACTCTTGTCTGTTGTACTTCTATCCGATGTACTCTTGTCTGTTGTACTTCTTTCTGATGCAATCTTGTCTGTTGTACTTCTGTCTGATGCACTCTTGTCTGTTGTACTTCTATCTGATGCACTCTTGTCTGTTGTACTTCTATCTGATGCACTCTTGTCTGTTGTACTTCTATCTGATGCACTCTTGTCTGTTGTACTTCTATCTAATGTACTCTTGTCTGTTGTACTTTTATCTGATGCACTCTTGTCTGTTGTACTTCTTTCTGATGCACTCTTGTCTGTTGTACTTCTATCTGATGCACTCTTGTCTGTTGTACTTCTATCTGATGTACTCTTGTATGTTGTACTTCTATCTGATGCACTCTTGTCTGTTGTACTTCTGTCTGATGCACTCTTGTCTGTTGTACTTCTATCTGATGCACTCTTGTCTGTTGTACTTCTATCTGATGCACTCTTGTCTGTTGTACTTCTATCTGATGCACTCTTGTCTGTTGTACTTCTATCTGATGCACTCTTGTCTGTTGTACTTCTATCTGATGTACTCTTGTCTGTTGTACTTCTATCTGATGCACTCTTGTCTGTTGTACTTCTGTCTGATGCACTCTTGTCTGTTGTACTTCTATCTGATGCACTCTTGTCTGTTGTACTTCTATCTGATGCACTCTTGTCTGTTGTACTTCTATCTGATGCACTCTTGTCTGTTTTACTTCTATCTGATGCACTCTTGTCTGTTGTACTTCTATCTAATGTACTCTTGTCTGTTGTACTTCTATCTGATGCACTCTTGTCTGTTGTACTTCTGTCTGATGCACTCTTGTCTGTTGTACTTCTATCTGATGTACTCTTGTCTGTTGTACTTCTATCTGATGTACTCTTGTCTGTTGTACTTCTATCTGATGTACTCTTGTCTGTTGTACTTCTATCTAATGCACTCTTGTCTGTTGTACTTCTATCTGATGCACTCTTATTTGTTGTACTTCTATCTGATGTACTCTTGTCTGTTGTACTTATTTCCACTAAAACATGCTCAGTAGAGTTCAAGGCTGGAATGCAACTATAAAGGATTCGATTCCGTTTGTGTATCGACTTGTTTCAGTGTCAAAGTGTTTCCTCTAGACGAGGGATGGGCAAAATACGACCCACGGGCCACATGCGGCCCCGCAGGAGTGTTTTATGCGGACCTCGGAAACTTACAGAAAGCCAGTCACAGATTAAAAATATAAATAATGCAAATATATTTAAATTAAATAATTTTAAAAATCTATATAAATTTATGAAGCTTCTGATTCTTATCACTAACATTGTCTCTACACGTCATTCTAAAACGTTCACAGTAAATGAAGATTATTTTTTTTGGCAATATTTCGAAACATTTAGTGAAAGACATAAACTCAGGCCAGTATTTATTGAATACCATGAAGAACTTTGTTGAAAGTGTTGGGTTGGTTTGGAACAAGATGGCAAATGCTGATGGATCCCGTGCTTAAACTTTTTTAAAAACTCTTTCTCTCAGTAATTATTTACCACGTTCTGGTGGAATCAGTTAGGAGAGAAAGAGTTAATAAATGAAAGAACCTTAACCTCTACATGGAAGCGTTGACACAAAGCTGCATTGAATATCAAGCATGTTATTGACCCAATTATCTCAGTAATCAAACGTATCAGAGCTAGGAGTCTTATTCAAAAGCTGTTCCTAAAAGTATATGAAGATCTGGAGACTAAACATTCCGTTTTTCGGTACCACAGAAGTACATGCTAGGTAAGCATGGGCCTGGTATTGAGAAGAAAAAGAGATCTCAAGGAAGAAATCGTTGTGTTACTTGAAGGACATTGACCGTGACTATGTCACTAATATTCCTAATGAAGAGACTTCATGTTTTTCATCCGCAGTATTGCAGCATGCTTGCACATGAAAGCAGCATATGTGCATCTTTTCAAACAAAGCTTTCCAATTTCTAAAGGCAAAAGTCAAAACAGGTTTTATCCTTTTCCTTTGCTGAAATGTGAATTTAGTTCTCGTTAAAAGGGTTGAAAAGTACAAGACTTAATAAGATTCCTTGATAATGGAATTTGGAAACAAATTTTAAGGCGTCATGAACTTGAAACCAGTTTTTAATACCCTTAGTTAACCAATTAGTGCTGATGCTGATTAAGATCCAGAGGAAATACTTCCAAGCTAATTATGTTCCGTCAGTTTTTACGCGGGAGTCATATGGCTCCCAGAAGCTGTATTTCCACACCTTAAAAAACTTTGCTGCTAAAAATTCACATACATCTGTAAACAAGTATTCTCTTTGGTTTGAAAATAAACAAGTGTAAGACACTGGCGGATCCAGGGGGGGAAAGGGCGGTAGGGGCAATCGCCCCCCCCCTCGGCCGACCGCCGACGGACGAATTTTAGTATAGAATTCAAACAATTTGTATACGAATTTATTACTTATGTTAATAATATATACTAATTATTTATATTTAAACCTTTTTTTTAGATTTTTTCGCCCCCCCTCTAGTATGCTGGTCGATATGGTGGGGTCGGAATTGGGCGATGGCATCAATTCCGCCCCCCCCATAAACTTTCGAGTGGGGGGGCGGTCCAATTTATATGTAGAAATCACAGCTTGCTAACAGGATCAATTGAATATCTATATGGTTAAAACTTGTTATTGGTATTTTAACCGATCTTTATATTATGTCGTTCCCCTGTTGGCCGATGGGGTGGGGATCGAATACCGCTACTGCCCTTCTCACTTAAAACCTTTGAGTGGGGGGGGGGCGGTCCTACTTTTCGGAGAAATCATAGTTTGTGAACAAAATTAGTTGAATTAATATATAAATTTTATATTATGTCGCTCTCCTTCAGGTATTTTTGCCGATTCGGTGGGGTGGGGTGGGGCGATTGCATGTACTGCCCTCCCCACTCTAGCCCTCTGAGTGTGGGGGGGGGGCGGTCCTATTTTTATGGAGAAATCATTGTATGTGAACAAAATTAGTTGAATATGTATGTAATATAAACTACGTGAACCCATTGTATATTATGTCGTACCACCCTCTTATCTCAAATTTTATCATTAGTAAATATAAAATGAAAAAGGATTGTACTAGATGGGAGGGGCGATACATGCAATTACCTTCCCCCCATGGGACAAACCAAAATTTTTTCTTTTTGTATTATAGTTAAGAAATTACAAAATAAAAAAAAATCACTAATATAATGTATACATGCTATAAAATTAAATTCTTATATCGAGTCGCCCCAACCCTATTCTTTAATCCCATTTGCAATCATTAGCAGAAATTATAAAATGGAGCGAGGATTAATCATTTTCACTATATCGCCCCCTCCCTTTTCCAGACAGAGTTTATATAATTTCACATGAATTATCTTAATTACTTTAAGAAAGACTGCTTTGGAAAAGTTTTGATTCAAACGAAATTTTTCATTATAAGAGTCATGATTGAGATGAGTTCTGAACCCAAATAATTTTTTTTCCTAGTCGCCCTTTTCCAACCTTGATTCAATCTGATATTTTTCCAGTTAAATACGTTTTGGACAATAACTCACAATTTATGCTTGAATTTTATTGAATATTATTTATCGAATAGTTTATTTTCGGCGGCGAACCTCAAAGCCTTAATCTAAAGATCTTATCTTTTCAAGGAACAAATCGGTTTTATTTTCAATGTATTAAGGGCGTAAAAATTTATATTAGAACATTTTTAAACATTATTCAAAAGGTCCTTTATAATAGAATGAATAATGAGCTTTAGGTCAGGAGAATGCGTTTCTTCAGTGAAGAATGCAAGAAAACGCTTTTCGTGATTGGGCTTCGACCCGAACTCCACTGATGAACAATGAGCTATAAATGTCAGAAGGATGCGTTTCTGCAGTGAAGAATGCAAGAAAACGCTTTTTGGCGACGGGGCTTAGCCCCGAACCCCACTGATAAGTAATGAGCTGAAGATGTCAGAAGAATGCGTTTCTGCAGTGAAAAATGCACGAAAACGCTTTTTGAGTCGGGGCTTCGCCCCGAAGCCCACTGGGAAATCTTACAGCGCTCCCCCAAACCCTCAAGCTTGCAAGAGAAAGGCCTCAACATGACTTTAAAATTTTTTCTCCGAAGGTTATATATAACCCTAGGTTTAGGGTTTAGAAAAAAATTGCCTCCCCCCCACTCCAAAGTTCTGGATCCGCTAGTGGTGTAAGAACAGGCCGATGCTGACTGATTGTACTTTGACAGAGCTTTGATAAGAAATACTAACCTAGTTTTATAGTTCCGGAACATTATGTACGTTTGTAAACTTTTAAATACCTCACGATAAGTACACAACTGTACAACTGAATAGTTGTGATGTAGTGGATTGTGCTGCTGCAACCAGAAGAATATCGGCGACCTGACAGTCGGTGAGTTTACTTTCTTTAGTCTACTCCAAAGTCGTAACAATATATATATATAAATGTATGTGTATGTGTGTGTGTGTGTGGTGTGTGTGTGTGTAGTGTGTGTGTGGTGTGTGTGTGTGTAGTGTGTGTGTGTGTGGTGTGTGTGTGTAATGCGGCCCCCCCATTCCTGAATTTTTTTTCAAAAGGCCCTCGATAGAAAAAGGCTGCCCACCCATGCTCTAGACATAGAACCGATTACGGGTGTCAAAACTAATAGATAGTATGGAATCGAGTTAACCTCGATTCAGTAGAGGGTATCGAATCGAGTGAACTTTGACCTAGTAAAGAGTATCGAATCAAGTCTGAATGTGGTAAGTTGTAGGACATAAATGACCATAATAAGATAACATTGACCACAGGTCATTAAAGAAAAGAGGTTCAGCTGTGAGATAAAGATACGGGGAAGTCGCGGTATAAGAAAAATAGAAACAAAAGAGAGAGAATAGCCAGTACAATGCAAACATTATAGCAGAGAAAGAGAAGAGAGAGAATAGCCAGTACAATGCAAACATTATAGCAGAGAAAGAGAAGAGAGAGAATAGCCAGTACAATGCAAACATTATAGCAGAGAAAGAGAAGAGAGAGAATAGCCAGTACAATGCAAACATTATAGCAGAGAAAGAGAAGAGAGAGAATAGCCAGTACAATGCAAACATTATAGCAGAGAAAGAGAAGAGAGAGAATAGCCAGTACAATGCAAACATTATAGCAGAGAAAGAGAAGAGAGAGAATAGCCAGTACAATGCAAACATTATAGCAGAGAAAGAGAAGAGAGAGAATAGCCAGTACAATGCAAACATTATAGCAGAGAAAGAAAAAAAAAACCAACTTAAACTTGTTTTAGCGCCTAGATCTCCATGGATGAGTCACTCGTTTAGTCCGCAAGGCAGATCAAAGTACTCACTATGTCCGGAGAGCCCACCTTACCTGATTGTTCAAGCAAACATACTTAATGCAGCCAACTTTAGCTACACAGACAGTCATCTCTGAGTGAACATACAAATCAGAACTTGATAAAAACTATTGCAGTTCAGCAGTCATTGCGTTGTACACAACATTGGTCATCTGTCTGACGCTTCATTAGTTCTATTTGTCATTATACACCTCAAAAAAAAGTTCACTAGCCGAAGTTAAATGTTCAGATCTGTCAAGGATTGCTATTAAACACACGTCAAGTTAATGTGTATGATGTTTGACTGTTGTTCATGTTTGTATCTATATTGTTATTGTTTTAGTAGTAGCCTAATTCTGAAGTGGACAGTTATAGTCACACTGAATTTCCATTTATTTGGAACAATAAGATTATCTTATCTTTTCTTATCTTATTTTAAAGTAAAAAAAACCAACAACAACCATTAACAAAACAAAGTAAAGTTTAAATTTCAAATGACGATTTCAATTCGTACTAGACAACCTCGCTTAGACTATTTTGTTTTTAAAAGTTTGGGCTGGCTTTGTGACAAGGTCAATTTAAACGTTATTGATTGTCACATATTGTTTATTTCACTCTCAACTGAACGTGAGTTGCGACACAGTGAATAGTTTAAAAAAATCTAGTTTCGCCTGCAGCTGATTTTTTTTTTTTAAATAATGGAGACCAAAATCTTAGCGTCTCTTTCAAATTGTATTTTTGATCATGTTTTCTTGTCTTCCTTGTGTTTTCTACCCTCCCCCCCACCAAGCTTTCTCTCCCCCATTTATCACGATATACTCTTGTTGGAAAATTCCAAATTCAAATCTCGTCAATTGCGTTCACCAGCCCACCTCTTTCATGTCCTGCCATTTCTCTTACACCCAAAATAGGAAGCAAAAAAAAAAGTGGACCTAATTAAAACCTAACCTTTAACCCTTCCTACCACATACTCTTGGCCCTTGAATGTTTGTGTCACTAAACTGGATATTTGAACTTGGTACTTCGTACTTTGTCTCATTCCAATATACGTCCATTAAGAATTACTTGAGTGAGTGAATAGAACAGGTCTTGAGACTAGAGTGACAAATATAGTCACACTTGCTGCATCCAATTTATGAACATTCCGCTGTAAACCTGCCTTGCACCGGCGCTTAGGGTGCGCACCATCAGACTATTCTATGACCAAATATGGTGCGCACCATCAGACTATTCTCTGACCAAATATGGTGCGCACCATCCGATTTATTCTATGACTGAATATGGTGCGCATCATCAGACTATTCAATGACCGAATATGGACGGGATGTTGACATAATGAAATGAGAAACTAGATTTCCACTGAAGTGAACTTGGGTCGATCCGCCTGACGTAACGAATGGAGCATCGCCAGAAGACCGTTTCCCCAAGGTGAGAAGCAGCATAGGTTGTCAAAGTGTGTTGTCTGGTCGAGAAGTTCTCTAAGTGGGTTTTCTGGTCAAGAAGTTCTCTAAGTGGGTTGTCTGGTCAAGAAGTTCTCTAAGTGGGGTGTCTGGTCAAGAAGTTCTCTAAGTGGATTGTCTGGTCAAGAAGTTCTCTAAGTGGATTGTCTGGTCAAGAAGTTCTCTAAGTGGGTTGTCTGGTCTAGAAGTTCTCTAAGTGGGTTGTCTGGTCAAGAAGTTCTCTAAGTGGATTGTCTGGTCAAGAAGTTCTCTAAGTGGGGTGTCTGGTCAAGAAGTTCTCTAAGTGGGTTGTCTGGTCAAGAAGTTCCCTAATGGGTTGTCTGATCAAGAAGTTCTCTAAGGAAACTGTAGAAGTGTGGTTCTAGCAACTGGAAGACATTTCTGTTGGTTTGTGAAGAGAACCAGTCTTGAGACATTCAGGAAGCTAGTGAACGACACGGCCTGAGAATCTTGTAGGAAATCCCAACCCCTCAAAAATAAATAAAATAATAAAGCAATACTACAGTCACTAAATTAACCCTTATTTGGCGAACCCCTCTACCGATTCCCTTCCCCCCGGTGGCTACGCCCATGCATTTATCCCCGCTTTCTTCCCCTCAACTAACATTAAATATTTCGCTTGCACAACAGAAGAAATTATTTTTCTCGCGCAAACTTTTTTTTTTCGTACCGTACTGGAAACTTAATAAGGTCAACGTCTTGTTGTCTGGCCATTGGCGGATGAATATGTTAGGTGGAGACGGTAATTACTAAGGTGAAAATAAAATCAGCTTCTTTCTTTTCTTCTGTTTCTCTCTGCCTCTCCCTCTGCCTCCCTCTTACACTCATTCACTCTCTGACTGTGAGGTCTGGTAGATTAAGTTATATCAAAATCTCAATAAGGGCGCGTGATTGGAATGCCAGACACGGAATGGAAGTATGTGGGCCGGGCAAGGGATTGTCGACAGACCGCCTGTACCCAAAAGACTTTGGAGTATATATGTGTGTGTGTGTTGGGGGTGGGGAGAAAAGAGTGTAGTGGACACGACCAGATGTCTGAGAGCTTAGGTCTGTTTGTACGCTGGTGCAGATTGAGATCCGACTTAAGAAGGGAGAAAGAAGTGAAGACGCTGAAGTCTAGCCGTGGACGTATTTGTCTAATGTTGGGAAGAAAGGTGGCCAGGAAATATTGTCGTCCATAACACCATTTTTTGTAGGTGACGTTAGTTGACGCAACCATGACGCCCAACAGACGAAGCAGGACGTTTTACTTTATTCTGCTGTTTTCAAACAGAGGTTCATTTACTTAGGCATTTCAAAAGATTGATACATTATTAGTTATTTGTGTTTGTGTGTATTTAAAAGTTTTAAAAATTATTAAATCAACTTTTACAAATCTTATATCAACTAATTCTGTCTGTCTGTCTGAGATATGTGGCTATATATGTGGAGTTATTCCCGCAATTACGTTTTTAACACGTTTTCTTCTCCCACTTTCTATTCTCGGATCAGGTTGAACTTTTTCACAATGATTCATGGTCGATGACGATGCATAAATATATTAAATTTTAGCGTTTATATAGCGCTATCTGGGAGAAGGTTTTCCGTGCTGCCTTTAGGAGCCCAGTAAACATATCTCTGCTCGAGTCGGGTGTCAAGCCCCCTTCAAAGGTAGCCAAGCCAAGTTCAAGCGTACTTAGCTTCTCGGCCACGCTTCCTATGCATGAAAAAATAAGAAATAAATAACCAATGGGTGAATCTATTAGCGGTGATAAATTATATATTTTTTTTTATATAGAAAAAGGGAACTTATTAATACAGCATTGAGATATATCTCATTGATTTTGCGGCTCTTCCTTTTAAATTCCCCCTCTCCTTTTTCCATTCTCTTATCAGGTTGACACTTTGCACAATGATTCGTTGTTCCTACAAAAAAATATGAATCCAATAAAAAAATAAATAAAAGTCAGTTGATTATTACTGGTTAGTAATTTTGTTTGATTTCAAAAAATGAAATAAATATTTCAGTTTAAGATATGTGGTTGTAAATATGAATTTTTAACCAAAAGATAAGCTTGTTTTTTTTAAAAGTATTTTTATATTATGGATGTTTTTGTCTGTATCCAGTTACAGAATTGTTAATCTTAAAAAGCTTTAGTCTTTGCATTCTGAAAGCTAATGTGCAATCTACTTTTGTTGTAGCCTTTATTAGAAATTTGCAATCCATTCTATTTTTATACATGCACACTACACATACACACACACAAACATGTAACCAGGAGATACATTTAAAAAGAATCTCAACATTTTGTTGTTCTGAAATTCTATGACAAGCTCTCCAGTGTCAGTCTCTTGTCTTCTTGAACAAACTTAATGTGACATTCTTGTCTCTTATTCAACTCTCTACATCACCCCTTTTTCTACGTATTAACTTCTAGTTACTCGCTCTTTGACCGCACAATCTCTCTCTCCCCCTATCACTCTCTCTCTTTCTCTCTCTCTCTCTTTCTCTCTCTTCCTTCTCTCTCCTTTCTTAACCTACCTTAATGCCCTCTCTATCTTCCTCACATTTTTTTTTGCCTCTTCCTATATTCCTATATTCCCCCGTTCACCCCTCCTCTCTTTGTGTTTCAGTTTTCTTTTTGCTACAATCTCCAGATCAAGAAACATTCACAATTTGTGTTTCCGGTTCGTATTGTTACAAAGTAATCTGTTCAGAGATTGAACAAACAATACAAGACAATTTTAATCTGTGTCTTTTGTCAGGGGGAGGTATGGCGAGAGTGGATATGTTACATTGATATTTTGTTATGAGTTACATCCTTTGTTTATGTATCCCCCAGGTTATGAATGTGAATAGTCTTCTTTGAATGTGCCAGAAATGTGAGTCAGTAACGTCGCCTGTCCCAGGAAGGTTGGAAGATTGCCTCCTGGACTGGTGGTTTTGTATTTATTGAGTTGATGTCATTGTGTGCTTATTGAATATTAAAGTACTTGTAAAATATTTTCATGGATAGTTGCAGCTGAAGTGTGCTTAGTAATAATTGTTCTTATAATTGTAATTATTAAGTAACCACTAACGAGCCAAGCAAAGCAAGAATGGGACCCCCGACATCTATGTGTTTTATGTCTCTATGTGTCCACGTGCCTATAGAATAAGGGACTATTTCTCTAATAGCTTGATGGAGGAACATCACTTCACACATACATAAGAACATTTCTTTTGTGTTGTAAGTTTTTGTTGTTGTTGTTATTGTTGTTGTTGTTATTGTTGTTGTTGTTATTGTTGTAGTCATATAATATTCTTGCAGATTTTTATTTAAATAAAAGTGCAAGAATGTATCAGATTCAGAAAGCTGCTACTAAGTTTTAGCCCCTTCCCTGTATTCTTTTTTAAAGTTTGGCATAAAACTTGAAGAAAAAAATTAGCGGCCATAATTTTTATTTATTAAAAAACTAGCCGGATATAACCGGCGGCTTGCCGGCCTTAGTTTGGATAGTACTGATGTACTTTTTTGAATTAAGATCTAATGTTAAACATGGAGAATGTTCCGTTCACATTTTTTAAATTTTGCCACGAAGATGAAAGTAGAGTGAGAGTGTTCAGCCGACATATTTCTATCAAATATTCAATACTCTGAAAACGGGTTTAACCCGATTTGTTAAAAAGTTAACTTTTTTAATTGAAATACAATTAGGTACTTTTAGTCTATTTTTAGGGCCCTCCGGTAGCGGTAGGGACATTAAACATACACTGAGGTCTCCGCCATGATCTAAGGAACATTTATGCCAAGTTTGATCAAGATTGGTGAAACGGCTCTGATTTCTATGCCGGGCATACAAACACAACCTTTACTTTCTTCTTTAGACTATTATAGATTGCAGAGATTTAATTAATACCATTTGATATTAAATATAATGATACCACAATTCAACGAAATGCGATATAGAAATTGAAATAGAAATTGAAATAGAAATTGAAACATGAATCTTTTCCTCTTTCGTGATTTTGATACTGGTCTATAAGTTCACATTCTATTTATGTCAGGTTCTGTTTCACTATCGCGATGAGTTTCTGCAGTGAGCTCGAGACAATGAGGTTCTATTCACTGTCCAGCTCATGATTTCTACATAAGACACTGCCCAAAAATATTCATGTAGATCTATGTATCTAGTCAACTCTTTACTGAATACAAAGAAACATATGAGTCGTGGGCGAGAGTTCGCATTGAAGCTGTGTTCAAAATAACAAGCAAACAAGAAAACAAGAAGACTTTTTAAAAAGTAAAGCTTATCTAAGGGGGAATAACCGCTAATTACTACCGTTTATATGAAAATTACAGAGTTTAGCTCCCTTTCTGCTATATAAAACAAAATTAATTAATTAGTACTTAATGATTAAATAATTGGTGTTTGATGACATGCAAATACAAAAACAAAATTTAATATAATACTCTAGAAAACACAAAGATAAAGGCACATTCCTCGTCCCATATGCTAGGACAAATTTGTACAAATACTCCTTCTTCCCTAGTGCTATTAGAGCATGAAATGGGTTGCCTGAGCTAGCCAGGAAAACCAGTGACTTGGCAGAATTTAAGTCATTGGATAATATGCATGACTGAATGCATGACGCGAAGGACGTAATCATCTTCTTTTTTTTTTTGAAGTAACGTCTGTATTATATAAGATTGGTTAATTTTTGGACTGATAAGTGTATTGTTATCGACCTTGAATGTTTGTGAAAAGTTTGAACTTGATCCTAGAAAGGAAAACGGGCGAAAAATAACCATGTGAAAACTTTTTACCAGACAGACAGAGACAGACAGACAGTCAGACAGACATAGTGAAAGAGCCACAATTTAAAGATTTTGAAAAATTATAACGGTCAAACCAGTTATCACTTCGAGGCCAATTAGGCTTTGCTTTTTTTTCCCCCCAAATATAAACATGAGTTGAAGCCATTTCTGAAATACCCATCTCCCAGCTTCACGACATTCGGGGAATGAACTCTACGTTTTAACAAAAAGTTTTACGAGCCAAAATTGTGTTTTTTCTGTGATTTTGTATATTTTAAGTTAGCAGATGCAATACAAGTGAAACATTATAATGTTTTTTGTTTGGTGTAATGCACAACTTGTAAGACAATTTTCCATACGGACAATAAAGATTATTATTATTATTATTATTATAAATCCGTTATTAGAAATCTTATTTAAAGAATAAAAATTCCCCCTTCACCAATCTAAAGTTTTCTGTGGTCTATAAATTATATGGGCGTTACTAGGGTTATGTTTTCGGGACGGGGGGGGATATAAGAAAACTTCTTCTTTCAGACCTTGTGGTCTATAGGGCAAATGATGTAAAGGTCATTTGTTTCTGTGACCTACGGTTAACGAGGGTGTCATTTTGCCATCACATTTCCTCAACTAATGTCAAGTACCCATAAAGCTGGGAGGACTCAGATGCGCCCAAAGATCCCGAAATTGAAAATCCCAGCCTTAACCAGGATTCGAACCCCGGACCCCCGGTACGGAAACCTTTTTAAAGACTAAGCACCGTGAATGTTTTCATCGTTCAATAATTTTGTTCCAATTGATGATTGCAAAAACATGTGAAGGTCAGGATGATATTATTGTGTGCTGTTTCATCTCGTGGTCGAGATCTCTAGAGTGTCTTTAAGGCTGAGGGTCTAAAACATTGAACAGTGGCAAGTCCAAACCTTGAACTCTTCTAGTAACTATTTGTAATATTTAGAAGTAGGCCGACATAATATTTATAGTGGACAGAAGTAATTGTACTGGCCACACCATGATCTTTCAAATCTACTGTCCTAATCAATCCCAGATTGTCTTAAAGTTTATCTACACTGATTCTGAACTTTTAATGTACACTCACGTCAAGGTTCCCTAATGATACTTTTATTGTACACTCACGTTATGGTTCCCTAATGATACTTTTATTGTAAACTCACGTCATGGTTCCCTAATGATACTTTTATTGTACACTCACGTTATGGTTCCCTAATGATACTTTTATTGTACACTTACGTTATGGTTCCCTAATGATACTTTTATTGTACACTCACGTCATGGTTCCCTAATGAACTTTTATTGACCTTATTATGTAACTAAATGTCACAATTACATAATGTATTTACTTTGCTGAATTTTTACGGTCAGTGGTCACATTTTTGTAACTCAATTAAATGAATAGATTTACATTTGTAAGTCATCAGAATAAAATTTAATAAAAAGTGAAACACATTAAAGACAAAGAAAGGGAGGCATCAAAGGTCTGTGTTGAATATTATATTTCTTCCAGAGAAAGTTTGAATCAGGACTGAGATTGTATTATTAGTCCATGGAGGAGTTTATATATATATATATATATATATATATATATATATATATATATATATATATATATATATAGAGAGAGAGAGAGAGAGAGAGAGAGAGAGAGAGAGAGATAAATAGATATATGTATAAAAATATATACAGATATATATATTTACTAATATATCATTGGTACAGCATTATAGTATTTTGTTTGTAAACCAAATATATTGGAGTCTGGTTTTAAATCATATTTTGTATGTTTCTAACACTACAGTACCATTCTACATCGCTGGCTGCATGTATACATAATACAATTAAAGGCTCTAGGCGAAATGAATTTGATGGCTCCTAATTGAAAAGAAAATTAAAACAATGCATTTATTCAAAACCTAGTGTACCCCAGAAAATAACAGAGGGGACAAGCTCCGCTATTTTTTTTTACAATACCTCTATTCAGGTCATAACTTCGTGGATGAACCACGACTCCAACGATTTGCCTAGAAATGTAATAGTTGCTGTATATCCCCTGAACAAAGAATAACTAGCTCGTTAGACAGACTCTAGTTTGATCGTTATAATAATTTTTTAAATTGGAGTAAAAAAAAAAGGGGGGTCAAGAAATGTTCCCCCACTGTGTAAGGCAGCTCTAAGAGAACTAGATCTAAAGGCAAACAGAAAGAAAGAGCAAAGATTCGGCCGTAGAAACCTGAACCAAAGAGAAAAGAGAATTTAGAGGCACCAGATATCTAAATAAGCACCTAGATGAAATTAGAACCCAAAATGAGAGAAATGCCAGGCGCGTGCGTCTCAAGACAGGCCAGTGCAAGAAGGTGAGAATAATGCAAGCTCTTACCAGGAAGTGACGTCACCAATGGGCGATTAACGTAAACAAGACAAGGTCGTAGCTGGCCTTATGGGGAAAAAGGGGGTGGTGGGGGGGTCTTCCTCCTTACTTCTGTCAGCCAAAACGTTTGTATTTCAAGGAAATTTGTATACTGTATGTCACATTACATTACATTACTACGGTCAAGGTCTCATATTTTATGTAAACGACATGTTGACTGAACATTAGTATACCATGTCGAGCATCCTGATTCTCAAATAAGAATCTTTTACATCGCTAGTAAGAAAGAATGTCAGTTAATTCATGTTACTAATATTATGACCTCAAAAGTAGGTCATTAGTCATCTTAAATATATAACCATTCTCGGCATGTAGGTAGTGGACGCCATGGTGTAGTTGTTGATTGCTCCTTGATAATCCGATGGTCACAGATTTGTGGTTGTAACTGTAGGGATTGACTTTCTGGATTCCTTTTCAAATCGGTTCTTAAGTTTCACATCAAGAGCATAAATATGTCTTTGAGATGGCCACGTGATACCCTCATAAACCGATTGCATCAGATAAACCTAACATCATCGGCTCGGTCAAACCTTAACTCTTAAATGGGAACTTAACATGTTCTTTGGTTCCACTTGTTCTCAAGTCATGCGCTTGTCATGTAGAAGGCTAACCAACTGACCACAGGCTGACTGTGATAGTCATCCAACGTTACAAGAATATATCCGTGGCATTTTAACGATAAAAAAGTTATATCTTTAACGGAAATAATTAATACATTATTACAAAGCTTGTATCAAATCATTTTATCTGTCTGTCTTTCTGTCTGTCTGGTAAAAAGTTTGAACACGTTATTTCTTCTACACCCATTCTCTGATCAAGTTGAAACTTTGGACAATTATTCATTGGCGTAAGCGTAGACAATACATGAATCAATAAAAAAAATTAACCAATTAGTCATCTGAGTATTGGTTATTAATTACTTTATTTGCTACCAAAAAGGGAAATTAACCCTACAGTATTCACATATCTATGATTAAATATGTCGGGTTTTGTCCCCTTATATAATTGTACACATTATTTCTCCCACACCCATTGTCGGATCAAGTTTCAACTTTAAACAGTTATTCATTGTACCTTACAAAATATGAATAATTTTTTTAAAATTAACAAATTAGCCAAATAATTATTGGTAATTACTTATTTTGCTTGATATCGACAATGGGAAATAACTTCTACATTCTTGAGTGATATGGTTGTAAGTGTGGAGATAAGCTTTTTCGTTTTTTTATTTTGTTTTTTTGTAAAACGGATTGTTAACAAATATCTTTGCTTAGAACTAGTTGGAGAGAAATGAGTACTTAGAATCAGTAGTATATTGCCATACTGCGGACTATACTCATGAGCATGGCGGACTAAATAATAATAATAATAATAATCTTTATTATCCGTATGGAAATTTGTCTTACAATTTGTGCATTACACCAAACAAAAAACATTATAACCATAAGAAACCACCAAAGTGTACATTTACACCAGACTCACTCATAATTTACCTGTGACAAAGTTTATATCAGATTGTTCTTATTTAATGATTTGATTGCCAGGGGAACAAAAGAGTGTTTGTGTCTGTTTGTCTTTGCTATCGGTGTCTTGTATCTCTTTTGTGATGGTAAAATCACAAAATCCTGACACAAAGGGTGATTCTTTATTTCGAGGATCTTGTTAGCTTTTTTATAGATGTTTGTCTCAAACAACTGCCCAAATGGGGTTTGTTTTTTGCCAATGATTTTACCAGCAGCATTTAGGATTCTATAAAGTTTATTTTTATTTTTAATGCTCAGATTGCCATACCAGGCTGTGATATTGAAACTTAAAATATTGCAGATGTGAGCGTGATAAAACATAGCCAAGGCCTTTTTGCTAACATTAAACGACGACAGTTTTCTTAGTAATCGTAATCTTTGCTGCCCTTTTTTGCTGATATAATCAGTATTTGCAGTAAAATTTAGTTTATTGTCTAGGATAGTATCAAGGTATTTAAAGGTTTGCACAATTTCAATAGTCTCTCCAGCTACAGAAACAATATCCTTTTTCATTCTTGTTCCTACGAAAATCGATTATCATTTCTTTGTTTTTTTTTTACATTTAATAATAAAAAATTATCTTTGCAGTATTTGTCAATGTGTTCTATTTCTTTGAAATACTTATTTACGTCTGAGCTCTCTGAGAGCAGGGCAAGAAGAGCCGCATCATCAGCGAATTTTGTGAAGGAGCAACAAGAACTATCGGATTGAAAATCATTGGTGTACAAAATGAACCACAATGGCGATGTCACAGCCCCCTGAGGCGCCCCTGTGTTAACTATGCGTTCATTAGATATAACATTGTTTACCCTAACCCTCTGAGCTCTCTGGGTCAAAAATTCATTAGCCCATAGTATTATGTATGGACTACTCTGCAACGCCTTCATCTTTTCAATGAGTAAATGAAGTTGTGTAGTGTTAAAAGCTGATGAGAAATCAATAAAGAACAATCTTACATAAGTGTTCGTTAAGTCCAGATGTTTGTAGACACAATTTAAAATATTTAGGATGGCATCGTCTACACCTTTCCCCTTTTGGTAAGCAAATTGTAAAGGGTCTAACTTATTACAAAGATCATTCAGAAGAAACATTTCAACCAGTTTTTCTAAACATTTAGACACAATGGAAGTAAGTGAAACAGGTCTATAGTCATTCATGTCCTTCGGTTTGGAAACCTTTGGCACAGGTACAATTATAGATGACTTCCACACAGGTGGTATCTCATGGTTTAGTAATGAAGATGAAAAAATATCTAGGAAAGGTTCAGCTAGTTGTTCAGCACATTCTTTTAAGATTCGCCCTTTTATTCCATCAGGCCCACCAGCTTTCATTGGGTTGACGTTTTTGAAAATGTTACAAACTTGCTCTTTAGTAATCGCTAATTCTAAACAGTTGTTAACATTGACATCCTCAAGGGCTTTGAGTCTTAGATAATTAAAATCTTTCGTGTCGAAGCGACAATAGAAATCATTTAACTCGTTGGCTAATGTTTTGTCGTCTCTTGTAGCAAGATTACTTTTTATTTTGACTTGTGCTCCTGCCATTTTGTTTATGATGCCCCACGCCTGTCTCATGTCACTCGTATTAATTGAGTCTTCCAGCTTGGTGCAGTAGTTTCTCAAGTCTTCCAGCTTGGTGCAGTAGTTTCTCAAGTCTTCCAGCTTGGTGCGGTAGTTTCTCAAGTCTTCCAGCTTGGTGCGGTAATTTCTCAAGTCTTCCAGCTTGGTGCAGTAATTTCTCCTCCCTTCCTCAAGAACGACGTTGAGATTTCGTAGAGCTATTTTCCTTGTCTGTCCATCGCCACTCATAAATGCTCTTTTCTTTTTGATTATTTCCCGTTTTATTTTTGCAGTGACCCATGGTTTATTGTTGGGGTATATCTTGATGCTCTTAGTACTGACACACATGTTTTCACAGAATTTGATGTAATTTGTCACTGCGTCGAGCCATTCTTCCAGATTTGAAGTGGTCACTTGAAACAAATCCCAGTCAGTGCAGTCTAGACATCCCTGTAGTTTGAGAATATTGTCTTGAGTCCATTCTTCCAGATTTGTAGTGGTCTCTTGAAACAAATTCCAGTCAGTGCAGTCTAGACATCCCTGCAGTTTGAGATTATTGTCTTGAGTTCATTCTTCCAGATTTGAAGTGGTCTCTTTAAATAAATTCCAGTCAGTGCCGTCTAGACATCCCTGTAGTTTGAGAATATTGTCTTGAGTCCATTCTTCCAGATTTGTAGTGGTCTCTTGAAACAAATTCCAGTCAGTGCAGTCTAGACATCCCTGTAGTTTGAGAATATTGTCTTGAGTCCATTCTTCCAGATTTGTAGTGGTCTCTTGAAACAAATTCCAGTCAGTGCAGTCTAGACATCCCTGTAGTTTGAGAATATTGTCTTGAGTCCTTTCTTCCAGATTTGTAGTGGTCTCTTGAAACAAATTCCAGTCAGTGCAGTCTAGACATCCCTGTAGTTTGAGAATATTGTCTTGAGTCCATTCTTGTACGTTTTTTTGAATGATTTTTCCTTCTTTAAGTTTCGTGCGGTAAGTAGAGGCAGCAGTTGTATTGTTTTGTGGTCCAATGATCCTAGTGGTGGCTTTTCACAAGAAGTGAATACTCCTTTGATGTTACAGTAACATAAGTCCAGAGTTCTGTTCTCTCTTGTCGGACATGAGATGTGTTGATAGAAGGTGGGTAGGTCAACCTTCAAGGTGCATTTATTAAAATCACCCAGTATAACTACTGGTGCGTCCGGTGACCTTGTCTGAAACTCATGCACTACGTCAGCTATGATTGCAGCTGCGACTTCCGTCTTGGTTGTAGGCGGAACGTAAACCAGGACTATGTAAATAACACTTAAGTCACGTGGCAAGTAAATAGGTCTCAATGAGAGCGCCAGTAGTTCTAAATCCGGACAGCACATTCTCTTTTTAACCGTGTAGTTGGTACAGTATTTGAGGTTGATGTA
This sequence comes from Biomphalaria sudanica, assembly GCA_036873155.1. Classification (NCBI taxonomy): domain Eukaryota; kingdom Metazoa; phylum Mollusca; class Gastropoda; family Planorbidae; genus Biomphalaria; species Biomphalaria sudanica. Next base: position 1,768,956 of record JAZGLO010002457.1, on the reverse strand, counting down.
CACACAAAGCCCCCAACCTTTCTTCTTCTTAGACTCAGCCGTTCTGTCAGATCTCACGCAAGAGAAACCATCAATAGCAATCAGGTTGTCGTTGTCATCCTCCTCTAACCATGTCTCAGTAAAAGCCAATAGACAACTTTCCCTAAAAACGTGGTCGTAGCGTACATGGACACATATCTCATCCACTTTATTTCTTATTGAGCGGACGTTAGCTAGAATAATCGTAGGAAGTGGTGGGCGAAAACCTCTTCTTCTCAGTCTTTGCCGTAGTCCTCCTTTTTTCCCTCTTTTCCTTGTACTAACAGAGGAAGGATAGAGACAATTTAAATGTGCATAACATGGTGGCAGAGGCTTCCTCTTTGAACGAAGTCCGAGGAGTTGATCTTTACTATAATGAAGAGATCTAGTACTAGATCGGCCGCCATCTTGGGTCGTTATTTTTTTTCTTTTATTTCTAACCAAATAACCAAAGTTAAACAAATCTAGATCTAGTAAAACGTTTAATGTAAATACTCATTGTGGAGCCCACCTTGAAAACAGAAGTCTTCATCTGCGTAACTAATTACAAAAGAACATTCAATATACATCCAGCAAAGAAATAATAATGAATAATGAAAGCACAAATTGCATGTCGCCACAGTGCAGCGCCATTTTGAAAAAAAAATAAGATCCAGCACAGATGGCTAAATATATTTACTTCTAACAGCCTGTCGTTTTCCCATAAGGAAGAATGCATTACTGACACTACTGACATTCGAAAGAATGTACGCAAGAGTACGCACATTGTGATGATGTCATTAAACAAAATGCTTCTGGACATTAAGTCTGTCAATCGACGTTAAAACCTTACATAGAATGATATATCTAGTTTGCTCCCTTTCAATGCATGATGGAAATGGAAGTCTGACCCCCCCTCCTCCCTTTCTTCTTTCTCCCCCCCCCTCTCTCTCTCTCTCTCTCTCTCTCTCTCTCTCTCTCTTTCCCTCTCTCTCTCTCTCTCTCTTTCTCTCTCCTCTGGCCTTGATTTTCTGTTGACATCAAGACATGCAATAAACTATTAGAGTCATTGAATATGTGGTCAAAAGATGGAGGAGAGGGCAGAGGAGGAACTTAGAATCCATATTGAATGCACAATTGAAAATAAGAGAAAAGAAACAAACAGGAGGAGAAAGTGTGAGAAACCAAAAATAATGTCAAGAAACAAATAAAAGTACAAATATGAGAAAAAAAAAAAGAGAAGAGAAAGAGAAAATAAGACAATGAAGTGGAGCAAAAAAAAAAAAGAAAGAAAATATGAGACATTACAAATAAGAGAAATATGGGAGAATAGAAAAGAGAAAGTAGATAATAAGAGAATACATACATATAATTTGTTTCTTCTTCGTTCTCATTGTTAAGTTGGAGTGTTCAGATAACTAGACCAACATATGAGATGAACTGTGCAGTGGTTTCAAGATCAGTCAGCTCTCTATATAGTTTTTTTGTCCATAGGGGTGTTTCGGGGCCAGTGTCTTGTTGGGGCCTCTTGATAAAGAATGCAGTTTTCGAGGATATGGTCAGCATTCTCTGGTGACACTACACATGGGGAGATTCTACTAGTTCCAATCTTGAGGTTGTCTCATTCTGTTGTACAATTTTTAAGTAACATTTCACTGTTACCATTTTGAAAACAAAGACTCGAATGTTGACATTTGGTATTTTAAAATACAAAAAGAAACAAGGTGACAAAGACAGCTCCCGAAGTGGTCCACCTAGGCAAGCTTCAATATTGTCAGAAAGAACATCCAAATGAAATTATATCAAAGAAAAATGAGAGATAAGAATGGAGAAGGAAGGTTGACAGATCTTGTGTAGTGCACCAATGGTGCTGCAGATCAAAGGATAGGTGCAAGTGAATGCAAAGTTAGATGTGAACCTGGCCTAATTGGTTCCCCTTTCAGACCTTGTGGTCTATAGGGCAGATGATGTAAAGTTCATCTGTTTTTGTGGCCTACGGTTAACGAGAGTGTCATGTAGCCAGCACAACGACCAACCGCCTTTACTTTACCCCAACTAATGTCAGGTACCCATTATAGCTGGGTAGACTCAGAGGCGCCCAATGATTCCGAAGTTGAAAATCCCAGTCTTCACCAGGATTCGAACCCGGGACCCTCGGTTCGGAAGCTAAGCGCTTTACCGAGCCTCAACTGGTCTTTACATAATGTAATTGATTTGAAAAGGCTTCATCTTTTATTCAAATTTTAACAATGTGTATTTAAATAAATGTTTAGAGAAATGAAGTTTATAAGATTACTATTCGTTTTAAATTAGGTCTAACTTTCTCTTTAAAAAACTGCTTGCATAACTGATTTTAAAAATTAGATTTTTTGCTTTCAGGATAAAAAACGTAAGCGTTGCATCTGAACTTTGAATGGTCTAAAATATTGTGATGTCGGATTTTCAATACCTTTTCTAGTTTACGAGATCTAAACGGGACGGACGGACAGACATTTTGCACAAAACTAATAGCATCTTTTCCCCTTTCGGGGGGCGGCTAAAAAACGAAATAATCCTTATTTTAATTATAAATATTTGAATATGTGAGTAGATGTGCAGTAAACTAGTTTATGAGTCCGAAGTGTCCATCGAGCTACCTCCACCTGTTCTCACATTGATATTATAGAGTTTGCTTAAATACACCCTAAGATTTTTATTTGAAGTAATTGCAGTGTTAGTACATTTCTTCGAGTATCTATAAGAATCATATATATATTTTTAATGAAAGAAACATTTGGGTTACATTAGGCATTGGAAGAAAGCAATAATGAAAAAAAAAAAAGCAATGAAATCTTTTGTTAGAAGATTTCCATTACATTAAGAATACAGTAGTACATTCTACTATATACTATTATACTTGTAATACCTGTATTTCTGTCGCCTTCCATCGCCTTCCATCGCCTTTCATCGCCTTCCATCACCTTCCATCGCCTTACATTACCTTCCATCGCCTTCCATCGCCTTACATTACCTTCCATCGCCCTCCATCGCCTTCCATCGCCTTACATTACCTTCCATCGCCTTCCATCGCATTCCATCACCTTCCATCGCCTTCCATCGCCTTCCATCGCCTTCCATCACCTTCCATCACCTTCCATCACCTTCCATCGCCTTACATTACCTTCCATCGCCTTCCATCACCTTCCATCAGCTTCCATCACCTTCCATCACCTTCCATCGCCTTCCATCACCTTCCATCGCCTTCCATCGCCTTCCATCGCCTTACATTACCTTCCATCGCCTTCCATCGCCTTCCATCGCCTTACATTACCTTCCATCGCCTTCCATCGCCTTCCATCACCTTCCATCACCTTTCATCGCCTTACATTACCTTCCATCGCCTTCCATCGCCTTCCATCGCCTTCCATCGCCTTCCATCGCCTTACATTACCTTCCATCGCCTTCCATCGCCTTACATTACCTTCCATCGCCTTCCATCGCCTTACATTACCTTCCATCGCCTTCCATCGCCTTACATAACCTTACATTACCTTACATTACCTTCCATCGCCTTCCATCACCTTCCATCGCCTTATATTACCTTCCATCGCCTTCCATCGCCTTACATTACCTTCCATCGCTTTCCATCGCCTTACATTACCTTCCATCACCTTACATCGCCTTACATCACCTTCCATCGCCTTATATTACCTTCCATCGCCTTACATCGCCTTATATTACCTTCCATCGCCTTCCATCGCCTTACATTACCTTCCATCGCCTTCCATCGCCTTACATTACCTTCCATCGCCTTACATCGCCTTACATCACCTTCCATCGCCTTACATTACCTTCCATCGCCTTACATCGCCTTACATCGCCTTCCATCGCCTTACATCACCTTCCATCGCCTTATATTACCTTCCATCGCCTTCCATCGCCTTACATTACCTTCCATCGCCTTACATCGCCTTACATCACCTTCCATCGCCTTACATTACCTTCCATCGCCTTCCATCGCCTTACATTACCTTACATTACCTTCCATCGCCTTCCATCACCTTCCATCGCCTTATATTACCTTCCATCGCCTTCCATCGCCTTACATCACCTTCCATCGCCTTACATTACCTTCCATCGCCTTACATCACCTTCCATCGCCTTACATTACCTTCCATCGCCTTACATCACCTTCCATCGCCTTACATCGCCTTAAATCACCTTACATCGCCTTACATTACCTTCCATCGCCTTACATTACCTTACATTACCTTCCATCGCCTTCCATCACCTTCCATCGCCTTATATTACCTTCCATCGCCTTCCATCGCCTTACATCACCTTCCATCGCCTTACATTACCCTCCATTACCTTCCATCACCTTCCATCGCCTTACATTACCTTCCATCGCCTTACATTACCTTACATTACCTTACATTACCTTCCATCATCTTCCATCACCTTCCATCGCCTTATATTACCTTCCATCGTCTTCCATCGCCTTACATTACCTTCCATCGCTTTCCATCGCCTTACATTACCTTCCATCGCCTTACATCGCCTTACATCACCTTCTATCGCCTTATATTACCTTCCATCGCCTTACATCGCCTTATATTACCTTCCATCGCCTTCCATCGCCTTACATTACCTTCCATCGCCTTCCATCGCCTTACATTACCTTCCATCGCCTTCCATCGCCTTACATCACCTTCCATCGCCTTATATTACCTTCCATCACCTTACATTACCTTCCATCGCCTTACATCGCCTTACATCGCCTTACATCACCTTTCATCGCCTTACATTACCTTCCATCGCCTTACATTACCTTACATTACCTTCCATCGCCTTCCATCACCTTCCATCGCCTTATATTACCTTCCATCGCCTTCCATCGCCTTACATCACCTTCCATCGCCTTACATTACCTTCCATCGCCTTACATCACCTTCCATCGCCTTACATTACCTTCCATCGCCTTACATTACCTTCCATCGCCTTACATTACCTTCCATCGCCTTACATCGCCTTACATCACCTTACATCGCCTTACATTACCTTCCATCGCCTTACATCGCCTTACATTACCTTACATTACCTTCCATCGCCTTCCATCACCTTCCATCGCCTTATATTACCTTCCATCGCCTTCCATCGCCTTACATCACCTTCCATCGCCTTACATTACCTTCCATCGCCTTACATCACCTTCCATCGCCTTACATTACCTTCCATCGCCTTACATTAGCTTCCATCGCCTTACATCACCTTCCATCGCCTTACATTACCTTCCATCGCCTTCCATCGCCTTACATTACCTTCCATCGCCTTCCATCGCCTTCCATCACCTTCCATCGTCTTACATTACCTTACATTACCTTACATTGATTAGTGCTGCTTTAAAAGATGGAGAGTGGATAAGGGGGGTAACAAAGATATGACGACACCCCCCCCCACACACACACGTTTAATACAACATATACAACAACCATCTGTCTTAAATAATACATGGTTCACGGCGAAATGCAATGGTTGTGTGTGTGCGTGGTGTAGAGGGTAGAGGAAGCAATGTTGAGAGGAAACGCTAAAACTGGTAACAGCCCTCACTATGGACGTATAGTGCCTAGCCGTCTTTACCTTTTGGGTCAGAGCGACACATTACAAAAGTAGATATGCAATATAATTAAGCAGTTCAGATCATACACTTTTTTTTTTAATGAACCGCTTCTTTGCTTCAGCTTTTTAATTTCTCAACCAAAGTACTTCCGTTCTCCAACCTCTTTTTCGATATCTACCTCCTACATTTCACACCCCCCGCCTCCCCAGCGAGCTCTGAATACCTAACAAAATGAACACATTATTTGCCGAGATCTTCGCGCCAAATTTGTCTGCGCGTGTGTGCACTTCTGATGTGACAGGGGAACCAGTTTGTAAGAGTATCAATCCGTGGAATCTGTCTACGAAACTGAGAGGTAGAAAATGCCGGTGCAAGAATTTTCTGACAATCTGAGAATATGTTTTTAATAATGTAAACTGTTATTGCCAACATTGTCTACTGTTGCATCAGCACTAACTATTTAAACCAGCTTTTCTCAAAGTGTGGTCCTCAGACCCACAGGGTCCGCAGCTAGAAGGAAGGGGAAATGTGTTCACAATTAAAATAACTTCTTCACTAAAAGCCAGTTGATCCGATCGGATAATTAGAATAATAATCAAATCGCCCCCCCCCCCCACTACTGTTTAATATGTTTATTATCTACTATTCTATGACAAAGGAAGCGCGGTGGCTGAGCTGAGCGGTAAAGCACTTGGCTTCCGAAACGGGATCCGGGGCTCGAATCCTGTTGCCTCTTAGTCCACCCAGCTCTAATGGGTACCTGACATTAGTTTGGGAAAGTAAACCCGGTTTGTTTTTGTGCTGTTCACATGACACCCTCGTTAACCGTAAGCCACAGAACCAGATGATCTTTACATCATCTGCCCTATAGACCACAAGATCTGACAGGGGAACTTTGGTTTATGTTTTATCCTAGGACAACTTAAGCTAAAGATTTAATAACTTTCTTCATTTCGATAGTTTCGACTGGATAATGGCCCTTTTTCACATAGACAAACTCGGATTCCATTCACAGAGAAATCCATTCTAACACAGTAGCAGCTTATTGAAATATCTACGTAGAAGGAATGTTAAACCAATGTTTAAATAAGGAGACATAAGGAAACATATTCTAAATTTAGATCCTGCATTATGGGTCACTGTACAGAAGTTGTTGGCTGCTTTCCCCCTCTTCTTGTTTGATGCAATGTGAATTTACTGCCTTCATGAACCTCATTGCAAATCAAAGTAACCGACTAGAAATGTGTGCTCGTTGAACCGGGCGTGTATAAACAGTCATAAATCTCATTCAAGTCATTGTTTTTAATTTAATTTTAAACAAAAGTTATCATCTCAATAAACATGCCTTCTATAGTGTTTCTTTTTTATTTTATCATTTTTTAAAATATTTGTTACTTATATACTAAGCATTTATGTAGTATTTTTTTATCAAGAGGTCCTTAGGCAAAAATTGACTATATAAAAGGGTTTCCAAGTCAGAAAAAAATGTGAGAACCTCTGAGTTACGACACTGTATCGTTGTTAATGAATATGGTAGATGACATAAATGTAAAGAGACAGCTGACTCAGTCAATGTGTCTAAATCGTTACAACATGCAAGCCCATGCCTTCTGTCTTCTTTGATGCGCTATTACGACCTTAAAATAAAACAAAAGACAATCAAACCTCTTCTATTACAAAGAAAGAAAACTCTATTCTATTCAATTAGAGCGTATGCAAATCTTGAACACCACATTTCTCTCTAATTCTCTGCTTTATTTATTGACTAATGTTTTCTAATTGTGGAGCAGTTCACACACTACTAAACAGTAATGCCCAAAATGCGGGCCATATCCGGCCCGCCGAAATGTCGGCATAAAATAAAGAAAATCGCCCTCTCCCCCACCCCCCGAAAACAAATGTTTAAAATCTATTTTTACCTACATTAGAGCCTCACTTTTGTCCTTTAACCTTTGAACCTTCATGAACTAGGACTATAGAATCTACTAGGAAAAGTGAACGGATCTTTACTGGGTTTTTTTTTTGTTGTAGAACATGATACCTGTTTGTTTTTATAAAGAAAGTGTGGCTGTTTATAAAAACCTTATATTAACAGAACTTCAGATATTTTTTTAAAGTGTAAAGAGAAAATTCAAATATCCCAATACTTCAATGTAAGTACTGCATCCTCGGGTTTGTAATAAAATAGTTTCAGGTCAATTTCATTTGATCTTGTATCTTTTCCATCATGTGGCCTGCGACACTAGTGTTAGAAACCAAAATGGCCCTCAGATTGAATTAGGTTGGGCATCACTGACATACAATAACACATGAGGAAAAGCAAAGAACAATCACGGCCATATCTCTAAATAATCTATCTCCCCATTTTTAAAACAACATTATTTCCTTACAACTAATGGATTCATTAATTTGTTCATTTCTAGATTGATTCATGTATTGCCCTCGACTACAAATAATTGTGCACAATTTCAACTTGATCGTCGAATGGGTAGTGGGTGAAAAAGCAAAATCTAGACCTGACGTAGACAGAGTCCGTTGATATGTTGCTTTAAACAAAAAACAACACAAACTTTTCTTGTTCAACGTCTGCTCAATAATATTGTTTGGATTTGTTGTTATAAATAGTGTTGAAATATAAAAGACATTATAAAAATGAGAGGGGGGGGGGGGGAGAGGGGAAAATATTCAATAAGAGAGAAAAGATTATTAAAATAAAAGAGAGACAGATCGACAGACAGATAGAGAGACAGATAGACAGAGAGAGTCACACAGAGAGAGTGACAGACAGAGAAAGAAAGAGAGAAATAGAGATATGTAGACAAAGACAGAAAGAGACAGAAAGAGACTGTTTCTCTTCGCAGAAAAATCTCGAAAAAGCGATTCTGTTAAGAAAAGAAAAAGGCAGTTACTATTTTTTTTAATATATCAAAATGTTTCTACATTATACGGGCGTAAAATTTGCCTTTTAAAATTATGTATTTAAATGGTTGTTTAAAGTATGTTGAGATTTGTGTAAATTTGTTTTTTTAAAAAACAATATTGCGAAATAAGAGTGATCAAAGAGGGTATATATAGTACCGCATAATTCAAAAGCGGGCCCTATTTTTGGAAATCCATGCTCTAAAAAAAGACTTTCCATACAAATCTTCCTATTCCTCCTTTTGTTGTTTGCCTGTTCTTTGTAGGAACATTGTTTTCTTTGTCATTAGACATCTTGCTGTGACGTAGATGTTTACAAGTTAGAATCATTCCCATTGGTTCATGTGACAGGTTTTAATCAATCCCATTGGTTCATTGGACTTCAAGTTCAAGGCTAGTGATTGTTCTTGTTTAATAGTCAAAAAAAAAAAAAAAAGAAAAGATATAGCCAGCGAGAAGTCCCTGTGGACAGCGATGACGGAAATGTATCTATCTAAAAATCCAAACAAGAAGAATATAAAAATACTTGTTTAAAACAAAGCTCATATGAAGTGTAATTGTATCAATTATTTGCAATCAATCAAGTAGCTAATTTGTTATGGATATAGACTAACAATAGTAAATCTGTGCGATTTAAATATTTTACCATGTTTTTTTTTAATGATCAAACCGCTATGGTTTAATCAGTTGTGTTGACTAGTTGGGGGGGGGGGGGGGGGCTAAAGAGAGGTTTTGGGGAGGTGGTTTCCCTTTTTTACTTAAAAAAAAATTGCTTGACTGGAATTCGAACAAGAGGACTCAAGACTCATTGGTGGAAGACTGACATGCTAGCCACTGAGCTAAACAAGTGTAAATGAAAATAGAAGGTTTTAAACTATCTATTGTTTGTTTCAAAGTTTTAGGCGACGACATAATTCTCTACACAAGGCTCATCTGTCTCTGTGGTGTCTCTCTATGAAAAACAAAATTTATTAATTATTTACAAGTAGTGATAAAATAATTGGTAGTTGTTTTTTTTAAATTGTTTCATGTGTTGTTAGGAACAATGAATAATTGTGCAAAGTTTCAACTGGTTCTGAGAATAAGAAATGGGAGACATAACGTATACACAATTTTTACCTGACAGACACACGGAATGAGTTTTGTAAATATGTAGGTACTAAAGCCATAGCAGTGCATCCTAATCAACCCTCGCTTAGCGAAACATTTCAACAAATGTTCAAAACTTTGTTAAACAATCTATATATATAACTCTTTAATTTATTTCTGCAAGTCGGCCTAGAGTTACCCCAACGTAACTTTTGCGGCGAAAAAAAAGAGGGGGGGGGGAACAAGCAATCTTCTCTGTATTCACCCGTCACTAAATAGCAGGGCCGGACTTAACGATTACGGGGCCCTATGCGAAATGGATTGCGCAGGGCCCAGTTTTGGTAGGGATACGGATAATAAGTGAAAATTAAGAGTATTAGAAAATAAATTCGCCTTTGCATTTGATCCATTCTTGACTACGTACAGAATTACGTAACGAGCCTTGCGTGTAGTGAAGTCATACATTATATCATACAAATTCTGTTTCCTACATATATCACACTCAGTAGCGAGAATTACAAAATGTTTCAATCTATCATCGAGAATTGTTGACCTCATTAGTTTGAGGCGCCAGAAGCTTCTTTCACCAGATTCAACAATTACGGGTATTGTATAATGCCGTGTTTTTATTTTTTAGGATTGGCGCTTTCTATATTGAATGACACCCCAAAATGACAATGTTGTGTATATATCAGGAGATTGTTATGAGTTTTCAAAAGATTTTAATAATTTCCGGAGATTTTCAGGACTTTTTCGTATGTTTTTTAATTTCAAGAGATTTCCAGGAGCTCCTGGAAAATCAGCAGGCCTCGGAAAATCTGTTATAAGTTATACAATGGTTTAATTTAATAAGTTACACCTAGAATTAGCGTGGGGCCTATGAAAGTGCGGGGCCCACTGCGGTCGCATAGGTTGCAGTGCTCTAAGGCCGGCCCTGCAAAAAAGCGACGTATGCTACGCCGTGGTTCGACTAGTGTATTATACAATTTAGGAAGATAACAGACATTGCTTCTGCTATAAATATATCTAAACTGCTAAGAAATTGATAAGCAAAATTATCAAGGGAAGAAATTTTGAATCTGAAAATCTCTTTTATGCGGATATAGGCCACACTGGATCTTATCACGAATTAATTTACCTTCCTTTTTTTTGTATAGTCAAAATCTGGTGTGCAGAGATCATCATTGGACATACATAAATTGTTTTGGAAATGAAAATACATAATACAATATTAGTTCAACATAAGAACATTGTATAATTATTATCATTTCTTGTTATTGTAATGTCCAGTTTCAGAGTTTCTTCTTTCTTTTACTTTGAAAATATAATGTTTCTGTATCAATTGCTTATCTCCCTTTGATTTCTCGGACTGCAAATCTCTCATATAATATATATTTGATTTCGGATACATTATTCGCCGAGCTCTATGCGGCTTAATCATTCAAGTTCTTAAAAACCAAATCCTGAATATCTTTCTCGTTATTCGACATATCAGTTTATCTTTAAGGTATATATTTATTTATCCTCCTAAGAGACACGCAGGACTGCAAACGTCAACAAAGAAAAGATAACTCCTACTGTACAATCTGGGGCTAAAACACTAACACTGCTCACCCCCCTCCTCACTTCATAGATCAGAGCGGCGCTAGCTGGCGGATCTTCGCGAGCAGCGAAAGCGGCAGCGATGGTGCGCCCTTGAGTGCCGAGAGCCTGTCGCCACGCCATAAGACAAAGCTGCAAGGTGGGTTCCAGACTTTAGGGGGCTCGGGTGCGCAGTCTTATGTCAATGCTTTTATAGTTTTTATTGCTTTTTGTGTGTGTGTGTCTTTCCGAAATGGCATGTCGATGACGTCATCACAATAGGTGTTAGTCAATTAAAAAGTGCAGGAAATTAAAAACACGAACGTTGCATGAAAAAACAACAACAACGAAACGAATGAAAGTATCTCTAAAAAGAAAATACTTTGGTTTAGTTTTGTTCTTGAGTCTATATATACATTTATATAACAATAAACTATACAAACTTCGAATGATGCCAGCTATTTGATCTTGATGTTAATTGGCTTTTAAAGAGCGGTTAAGGATTATTGTCTGCTGTAGAGAGTGTATCGGATTATCCTCAGTTGACTGCCATCAGAAGTTCTCCTAGTAAGTAACTGAGCATATATTTTTTTCTCTTAACCTAAATCTTTGTAATTTATGTGTGAAATTTGAGGATGTAAGCGCGTGCAGCAAGGTAAAGAAAAAAAAAGACAAACACATGGAGCACGTGAGATGTAAGCATTTAAAGATTTTCATACCCAGCAGAATAAGTACATTAATAGTTAGCTTTTTGGTGTATCTGTTGTGCACAAATAAAGTTGAAATAGACTGTTCAATCAAGGAAAATGATTATTAAACTAAAATGATCTAAGCTCCTCTGTTTGAAGCACAAAATTTCAATATGAAGGACCGAGATAATAATAATAATAATTATTATTATTATAATTGTTTACAAAAAAATAAGATAGAAATACAAAGAAAATATGGTTACCTAGGCTTAGAGATAAAGCGTTTATTGAAGTTATCCAAAATAACAACATACCCTATTGTTATATCAACCAAAGGGATAATAACAACTGACCTCACAGACACCTTCAAGGCCCTTAACATTCCTAGGAACATCCTCGTTGCCTGTTAGAGGGCGGTACTGCTGCAGACCTGCAACATCACCAGAAAATTCCTCAGTGGAAACTGTTAAAGGGACTACGATGAATTTTGTTTCTCTTTAACGAAACTCGGCCCTGGCAGTGCCAGAGAATGACTATCTTTAACGAAACTCGACCCTGGCATGCTAGTGAAGGAATACTCGTTCGTGTCTAACATAATAATAAGAATGCAGTATTTCCCGTGTCTACGCAGCCCCAGCGACGACCTACATTTTTTTACCACAACTAGCACAGGCATAACCATTGTCCGCCGGTGATCGATCTAGCTTTTCTTTTAGCCGTCTACGTCTGTCATCGGCAGCGGATTTTTTTTTTTTTCTCAAAATAAATGGGCAACTAATTAGCGCTAATAATATTGAGGTCAGACTCAAATCAAAGTTCAACCTTTTTTTTAATTATTTGGTGACAGTGACGTCAAATACAACGTCATTGACCTTCCAATATTTGTAAAAAGTGATATGATTATTTTTGTTCACGTATGGTAATTTCTAAACACTTTCCGTTTGTAGCTTCAGTCTTTGAATAGTTGGTAACGTGACCTACTTTCTTGTCCTTGACATTGCTTAGTTTGTCTAAAAAATCCCGATTTGAAAATATGATATATACATCTAAACATTATTTTTAATCTTTCTTCTAAATCGGGAAATCAAAGCTAATTTATAGGTAAAATAAATAGTATACATTTAATTTCTTTAGTTGAAGAGGGAAAAAATACAATTTAATTCGTGAAGATCAAAGCTGCATTTCGTTTTACGTATACAATCTAAATGGAAAGCATTAAATCAAACGCCCACAACTGACGCCACAGGAGGTGAATTTGAATATATATATAATGTACATAAAGTGCATGTGAGGCAATTCCTGCAGCAGACTTAAAAGAAACATACAGGTGAGACTCCGAGGTATGTGGGGTGGCGGGTACGGGTCGGTATATTGATAACCGACCAGGTGTCTGTGTTTTAGTGTGCTGCTGTTTGTTTATGTCTATGTGAGGGAGATTTGTATGTTTGTCGTGTATTTCAGACATTTCCAGGCTGAAGCCACGGGGTAAAGACATGGCTGAAGTGATTGATTCATGTTTTTATTAACAAGTTATTTTAACACCTTAAACTGTTAACTCACAGTGAATACCTGGCCGATGATAATGGGAACGATGGGGTGGTGGTGGGGGGGGGAGAGAAGAGGGTCAAAGCTTTAAAGTGAAATATATATATGTATACCGGCAAAGTGCGAAATCTGGCATTCTATAGAATTTGCCTGTAACTATATATATATATATATATAGATAGATAGATAAATAGATATAGATAGATAGATAGATAGATAGATAGATAGATAGATAGATAGATAGAGATATAGATAGATATAGATATAGATAGATAGATAGATAGATGGATATAGATAGATAGATGGATATAGATAGATAGATGGAGATAGATAGATAGATAGATAGATAGATAGATAGATAGATAGATAGATAGATAGATAGAGATAGATAGATGGATATAGATAGATAGATGAATATAGATAGATAGATAGATAGATAGATAGATAGATGGATAGATAGATATAGATATAGATAGATATAGATATAGATATAGATAGATAGATAGATAGATGGATATAGATAGATAGATGGATATAGATAGATAGATGGATATAGATAGATAGATAGATAGATAGATAGATAGATAGATAGATAGAGATAGATAGATAGATAGATATAGATAGATAGATATAGATAGATAGATGGATATAGATAGATAGATGGATATAGATAGATAGATGGATATAGATAGATAGATAGATAGATAGATAGATAGATAGATAGATAGATAGATAGATAGATAGATAGATAGATATAAATAGATAGATAGATAGATAGATATGTACTATAACATAATATCAAGTAGCATAAATACAAATTTAAAAAAAAAAAAAAATTCCTTCTTTATGGAAAAATGTACTCTTTCTAAGAATTACATTTAATGGATAAATTAGAAACATTTGTACACCTCCTTAAATCCCCACCAACCCAGGAGGCGCGGTGGCTTAGCGGTAAAGCCGGGGGTCCCTGGTTCGAATCCTGGTGAAGACTGGGATTTTTAATTTCGGGATCTTTTGGTGCCTCTGAGTCCACCCAGCTCTAACGGATACCTAACATTAGTTGGGGAAAAGTGCTGGCCACAAGACACCCTCGTTAACCGTAGGCCACAGAAACAGATGACCTTTAAATCATCTGCTCAGTAGACCACAAGGTCTGAAAGTTGACTTATATCCCCTCCCCCCCGGTCCCGAAAACAAAATCCTCCTCACGCCCCCATATAGAGCATAGACAACTTTAGATGGGTGATATAGATCCAGACTTCAAACACATTTTAAGAGAGTAATCTACACTACAATTCATGAACTAATAGAGATATAATATAGCTATTGTGCATAAACAAATTGTAGGCTATAAGTACTTATGCATGTGTGTAATGTCACAGCAGTCCATATTGTAAAACGATGCTCAAAATGTTCCTGAATGTCTCTGAGGTAAATATCAAACAAACAATCTTCTATTTTCATAATCTCCTCACTAGTAGAGTGGTTAGTGTGTCGGCTTGAGGTGGCGACAGTCATAAATTCGAATTCAGGTCGTCCCCCCCCCTTTTTTTTTCATAAATGCTTTTTTTTTAAATTATTACGGTAAAATTCATCAAGACATCTTACCTTTTTTGTTCCCTCTTACCACCACAATGGTCCCAACTGGCCCAGATAAGTGATAGGATCATAGTGTATTGAGAAAGTGATAGGATCATAGTGTAGTGAGAAAGTGATAGGATCATAGAAAGTGAGAAAGTGATAGGATCATAGCGTAGTGAGACAAGTGATAGGATCATAGCGTACTGAGACAAGTGATAGGATCATAGCGTAGTGAGACAAGTGATAGGATCATAGCGTAGTGAGACAAGTGATAGGATCATAGCGTAGTGAGAAAGTGATAGGATCATAGCGTAGTGAGAAAGTGATAGGATCATAGCGTAGTGAGACAAGTGCTAGGATCATAGCGTATTGAGACAAGTGATAGGATCATAGCGTAGTGAGACAAGTGATAGGATCATAGCGTAGTGAGACAAGTGATAGGATCATAGCGTAGTGAGACAAGTGATAGGATCATAGCGTAGTGAGACAAATGATAGGATCATAACGTAGTGAGACAAGTGATATGATCATAGCGTAGTGAGACAAGTGATAGGATCATAGCATAGTGAGACAAGTGATATGATCATAGCGTAGTGATAGGATCATAGCGTTTTGAGACAAGTGATAGGATCATAGCGTAGTGAGACAAGTGATAGGATTATAGCGTATTGAGACAAGTGATAGGATCATAGCGTATTGAGACAAGTGATAGGATTATAGCATAGTGAGACAAGAGATAGGATCATAGCGTATTGAGACAAGTGATAGGATCATAGCGTAGTGAGACAAGTGATATGATCATAGCGTAGTGAGACAAGTGGTATGATCATAGCGTAGTGAGACAAGTGATAGGATCATAACGTAGTGAGACAAGTGATATGATCATAGCGTAGTGAGACAAGTGATATGATCATAACGTAGTGAGACAAGTGATAGGATCATAACGTAGTAAGACAAGTGATAGGATCATAGCGTATTGAGACAAGTGATAGGATCATAGCGTAGTGAGACAAGTGATATGATCATAGCGTAGTGAGACAAGTGATATGATCATAGCGTAGTGAGACAATTGATAGGATCATAGCGTATTGAGACAAGTGATAGGATCATAGCGTAGTGAGACAAGGGATAGGATTATAGCGTAGTGAGACAAGTGATAGGATCATAACGTAGTGAGACAAGTGATAGGATCATAGCGTAGTGAGACAAGTGAAAGGATCATAGCGTATTGAGACAAGTGATAGGATCATAGCGTAGTGAGACAAATGATAGGATCATAGCGTAGTGAGACAAGTGATAGGATCATAGCGTAGTGAGAAAGTGATAGGATCATAGTGTAGTGAACTGGTTCAGACCAGTGATAGGATCATAGCGCCTTGAAAAAAGCTAAAAGCATGAAATTGTGCTTAACAAAAACAATCGTTAACAAATATTTCTAATCGCACAGATGTATTCTTGTTAGTCTACATCTACTGACTGATCCAAACTAATTGATATAATTACACTTAATATAATCCTTTTTTTTTAAAGTACTTTTTAAAAATATTTTTCTTGCTCATTATGTCATTCATTACTTGATAGACGATAGTAATTCTACAAACACCTACATTGCCCCAGTTGTCAACATATGTTGCATGGTGTCTTCAAATGAAAGTAAACCGCTTCCCTTATTAAAAACTGCCCTTCATACTTCACGTGGTAAGATGTTTTTCGCCCACTTCCAGTGCCCATCTGATGGAGAGTGCGGACGCAGGACCTCAATTAACCCTGTATCACTTTTTCTCATGTTCGCAAACACTTTGAACCGGATGGAATATTCCCTGTAGAGGGCGCGGTGTGTTGAAGGAGCTTCCTCCCCTTGTGTGCTGGCTTCCCTGAGACAAAAAAGTTATCTTATAAACTTATAATAACGTATTACGCGGCTAGTAACGTCTGTGTGATGGTCATCTAAGTAGAGAGGGTCCATTCTTTTCTGGTGAAGGCAAAGACTAGAAACTTACCAGACTAGTACCAATATTTTTCAGTTCTATCTATCAATCTATCTATCTATCTATCTATCTATCTATCTATCTATCTATCTATCTATCTATCTATCTATCTATCTATCTATCTATCTATCTATCTTTCTGTCTGTCTGTCTGTATGTATGTATGTATGTATGTATGTATGTATGTATGTATGTATGTATGTGTGTCAATAATGGCACTGTTTTTTTTTAAATCTAAACAAAGTTAAGCAGGATAAAACGTTTTTAGTAAATGTGTGTTAGTAGTTCTGTATGTGTATGTATGTATGTGTATGTGTGTGTATATGTATGTGTTTGTTGGATGGTCGTGGAATGGGAATTTACAGTTTTGCTCGAATAATTGATGAATGTTTGTATACATAATACTCAATAATGAGAGTGTATTTACCTCCTAATCTGTATTTCTCTCACATCGTTTATCTAGTGAGTTCCTGAGAGGCCTCGACCCATTACTAAAGAGTCTTTGACAAAGACTAAAGCTTGTAATAGAATCAAGCGTAATTTCAGTGGAATGACATCATCTGACGTATGATAATGACATTTTGGGATTTATTTTTAATGTCCGTCAGAGTGACGAAATGGGACGGGATTATCTTAAATTCGCACTGGACATATCCGAAGGGGGCCCACGCCCAAGGGATTTGTTTATTTGAAAAGAATGTCTTCAGTCTGTGAAACTGGTCCGGCAAGAGCAAAAGCCCAAAGAAAGAATTTCGTATGTTTCATGGAAATGTGGATAAAATGTGCAGAATTGTTCATGTGATGTTTAGAAATGTTAATGGGATGTGTAGAAATATTGATGTGCTGTGTAGAAATGTTGAAATGATGTGTAGGATGTAGCATGGAGAAGGATAATTTTGATGTTTCTGTGATGTTCTATAAATCAGACTTTTGTTTGACAACTTTGTTTTTGTGGCGTAAACATTTTGCTAAGCGAAAAAAAAAATAACAGTCTAAAAATGTTCTCTCTAAAAATTACTGACATGAGCAGAGTTCTGTTTTTCCCGGTAATATAAAAAATCGCCCGCTCTGTGGCTTACGGTTGACGTGGGTGTCATGTGGCCAGCACAACGACAGCTGCCATGACAAATGCCAAAAAAACTCATTTAATCTGGGTTGACCTCGCGTTGCCTCTAAACTCCTTATTGATATTCCAGTCCCTTCGAACATCCAGAAACTTTGTTATTTTGCACCAAGAAGCTTTCCCGCCAAAACCTATCCCGAAAAACTTCATGAATTTATTTTTAGATTTGAATGTCACAAATGTTGGTCTCTACATTGTTATGTCCCCTTTCGGGTCTACAAGAGAAAATAAATTAAATTAGACTTACTCAAAATACAAAGTGAAATTTAGTGTTATCTTCTGGTTATGCTAAAACATATTTTTAAATATACGCGGTGTGGAGAGCGACCGTGCTGCCACAGACCTATATATATATATCATATCTAGACTGGACCTGGAGATCTTTTAACATTATAAAAGTATGTGAAAATTTTCAAAAAAAGCTGAAACAAGGCGTTGTTTTGTAAAGTAGTTATAAGAAGTAAACTAGTTTTATTTTTCTTCCAACCCTAACCTATGTAACAAATAATTTAATGTTTGGATCTAAATCTAGTAATTGAACATCGAAAATAAGAGCACTCTCGTCTCATAATTGTTATTTTGTAATTTATACATACATAATCTAAAAAGATCTAGGTAATCAAACTATTTAAAAGTACATAAGATGATTAAAGTCAACAGAGTTGAATTCGATCTAGGATTTTCGAACCATTATCTCAATCGAATCTTACAGGAAATGGATTTGCGTGAATATATAGTTCTGTTATTAATAGCACATTTAATTAAAAATCCGCAAAATGATATTGCATTATTTTTAAACTTTGAAAACTAAAGATCATTACTTTTCTAAGACAGAAAAGGTGGATTTTCCTAGATTCGGGACGACTTGCCTTTCAGCTTGAAAAAGAGTTACGTATGTAATAATATATATATATAGGTCTGTGCTCCGACCATTGTTGGATTAGAATTTGTTTCCATTTTTAAGTCTATGTACTGTGAGTTTGTAGTATATAGTTCTGATTTTTGCATATTTCTACTTTGTTTATTTATAAAAGGTTATGCATAAATGCAAAAATTCTCATCATATAACCAAACAACTGTGTGCCGAAAACTTGTCCCCGAGTGTATGTAGGATTGAATGTCTTGGAGGTTGGGTAATAAAGGGAATACTAAAATGTCACATGCCGAAGTTATAATACTATCATCGAAGTAAAAAAGAAAAAGCTCCTGTTAAAATAAGCAACCTATCAACTATTTTAATGTAGTAAAGAAGTAACACTAGGGTTCAAGGACCAGAAATAGGCGTGGAAAAGCGTTAAATACTTGACCTAAAGAAAGACAACCCATTTTCGAGACACTTTTTTTGTTTAGTACGAGTAGAGAGAGATGGCAGAGATGTGAGCTCGCGATCGAATCTAAACAAAAATTGCCTTTTGGACATTTTATAATTTTTCAACAAGAGATTATTAGTTTAATCAGTAGCAAATCAACGGGCGTATCCGGTGGGTAAATTTGGCAACTGTACTTTTTACCAAAGTATGTTATGCTTTTCAATCATTCTATTACAATTTTAGGCAAAAAAAAGAAAAGAAAAAACAACAGCTTACATATTTAATTATTCCAATAAAAGTTTTCGCTTCCAGGAGATGAAATCATTTTGAGCACAGTACAATTGATTCTTCATTTTCAATTATTGTTTTATGTTTTGAGAATTAATCGTGACAAACGGACGAAAAGACGGAGGGACGGACACAAAACCAAATACGCTTTACCATAGAGGAGTAGCTAAAAATAAACCCAATATTGTAATCTATCTGTATAAACACACAAAATATCTATCTATCTATATGTATGTATGAATGTATTTATGTATATACACACACACACACAAATATATATATATGAGCCGAATATGACCCGCGGCATGCGGGCCTTAGTTGGGGTATTACTGATCTACTGGATTGCATTTAAATCTACGTCAAACATGGAGAATGATTCCTTTATATTTTATTTTATTTCGTCAAAAACGGTTTACCCGTTTAGCCGACATATTCATATTCAATATAAATTTCTTTGAAAACGGGTTTAACCGATTTATTTGTTTAAAAGTTTCATTATTTAACAAAGATACAATTAGGAACTTTGTGTCTATTTTTAGGGCCATCCGGTTGTGTAAGGGACATTAAACATACACTCCGCCAAGATCTATGGAACTTTTATGGAAAGTTTTATCAAGATTGATCAAATGGTTTTGATTTTTATTCAGGACATACATATAAACATACATACATACATACATACATACATACATACATACATACATACATACTATTACATACATACATACATACATACATACATACATACATACATACATACATACATACATACATACATACATACATACATACATACATACATACATACATACATACATACATACATACATACATACACACATACATACATATATACATACATACATACATACATACATACATACATACATACATACATACATACACACACACACACATACATACATACACACATACATCTCCATTCCTCTCCCTCTCTGTCCTTTGCCTTAGATAGAACCTTTTTCAATGGCAGGCCCCTCCATTATGTTGTCTTCCCATCGCTTTTTCAGTCTACCTCTTCTTCTTTTTCTTGGTTCTGTTCCCTGTAGGAAGGTTTTTGTGAGCAACGAAGACCTTGTAATATGGCCATAGAGTTTTCGTTTGCGTTGTTTTTTTTACAATAGTTAGCAGGTCATCGTGGGGTCCAATCGCTGTAGTAACCTTGTCTCTAATCTCTTCGTATGTAAATCAGTCTATAAATGTGCTATGTAGGATCCTTCTGTAGCATCCTCCTCTCTAGCTTTCCAGTAAGAGTCCAAGACTCGCTAGCATATATATAAGACATGCCAAAAGATAAACGCATTTCGCTATCTCTCGCCTGGACAGCACTCAAGCTGCAGATAACTGGCTTGTTTCGTCAAGGTGTCTGAATTAACTCACACACAGAAATAAAAAAACGAAATCTATGTCTATGGTGTGTGGGGGTTTGGATGTGTGTGTGTGTGTGTTAGGAAGTCAGGCTTGACACAAGTGCAATAAAAAGCACTTGTTTAGGGTCTCTCAAAGTGACAATTCAAAATGTTGCTCAAGTGAAATGCATGTCTGAAATATTGATTTTATATTTTAACTCGTCAACTTTTTTACAGCGTTATCTCTCTCACAATTTTATTAAAAAAAATCAACGCATTTAAACTGGTGTGAAGTTTGCAGTGAGGGTTTTTTCTCATGGACATTTTTATCTTTATATTTGGACATTAGATTTGATTGTTCAATACAGCCAGTGAATGCAGTGGTCCTTTGTAATGAACTACAGGCTTTGCATCATGCTCAATCGAAGCAAATTGTAACTATATCTCAATTCAATCTATACATTTGTCCTATAAGCATTCGTTATGTCCCAACTACTGAGAAAATAAAATTCAGAAGTAAAGTTTCCCCTTTCAGACCTTGCGATCTATGGGGCAGATGATGTTAAGGTCATCTGTTTTTGAGGCCCACAGTTAGCGAGGGTGTCATGTCGCCAACACAACCACCAACCGCCTTTACTTTTCCCAAACTAATGTCAGGTACCCATTAGAGCTGGGTGGACTCAAAAGTGCAGAAAGATAAATCACGTAAATTAGTGTCTCAACCACTGGGATAGGTAAATGTCCAACCACTGGGATATGTAAATGTTCCAACCACAGGGATATGCAAATGTCCAACAACTGGGATAGGTAAAAGTCCTGAGAATTCTGTTTATCTTTGTGGATATCTCAATGTTATCTTCACTCACCAAACTCAACCACCCACATAATGTCGCTTTCACTCTCCAAACTCAACCACCCACATAATATTGCTTTCACTCTCCAAACTCACCCAACAACATAATACTGCTTTCACTCTCCAAACTCAACCACCCACATAATGTCTTGTTTTCGTGTTTGCAACTAGCCCAATAAAGTGAACATACTTGAAAACACAAAAACAAAGTGGCCCTCTCTCCTGCTAAACGAATCCCCTCTCATCCAAAGTGAACCGGTCTAACATGGCAGATCATTTCCCGGATAAATAAGAAATATGTCACGGCTAAATGTAGCAATGTGTCAGGGGATAATAAATATATTTATAGCGAACAGTGTAAATCTATGGCAGACGGCATCTGATTGAGCGCCTCAGGCTCACCAAAGGGGATAAGTAATACTGATTTGCCGCCCCTGCATTGATTTCCGCGTATAAATTATTACTCTTATTATATCGAACCAAATTATTTTACACTGTATGCTTATTGTGTAAGGAAATATCTGATTTTATTTATGTATTTATTTCATGGCGGAGTGGTACATTAAACTAATTTTTTTTTAGTACGGCCCATATGTTCAAATCTGATTGAGCTATAAGCTTTTCGTCCAAAGATGGTCGCACCCAGCACAAGATTGCATCTGGGAGTTTTCAATTCCCTCACCAATCACCCCCGCCACCTCAGCTACAAATCCGATGAGAAAAAAAAAGGGGGGGGGGAATTCCTAAGCTGCATTTAAGTGCACTGAACAAGGCATGTATTAAAGAAAGAATAAAACTTGATAAACATGTTTCTTAGCTAGCCCCCGTGAAGAGATATCATTAGAGAAGAACCTCGATGTATCCTCGATGACATTTGTCTGGCTCTTGAGTGCCTTTAATTTAGGGCATTCAAGAACAAGAACAATAACTCTAACATCTACAGTTATAGCTCTTTAATTGTAATATTTAATTTTATAGTTGTCAGACTTTAGGAAACTGACATGGCAACTAGAACAAAAATTGTGTTCATAAAATAATTAAATGTGTTGTTTTAAATCTAATCCTCTTTAAAGAACGCAGCAGCTGCCTTAGCAGAGGGCGAGGCTGTGGGTTACAAATAGCTGTACATTTGAACAATGGGCTGGCGGCGACAAAAGATTCACTTTATCACGCGACCCCCCCCCCCCCACTAAGGCGCGGATCTTGGGGAGGTTGCCCCACTCGCTACCCCATAAGGCCGCCACAGCACTACGAGCATTTTGCGATTATATAATAATAAAAAACATATTGAAAACACTAATGAGGAATTGTCGCTCTGAATAAATAAAAAAAAATGTCAGCACTATTCTTAGTGTGTCTTTGCATTTCATGTATTCGTTTGTTCACACAAACATGGTTACACGGTGAGTGAGGTAATAATATACGATTAATTTAATGCAAAATGCATTTACCTACGGTCATGTTGAGCTTGAATTACATGTACTCGATAATGTGATTCTTTGGATAACATTCAGAGTTCAAAGCTACCTAGACTTAAAAAAAGTTTTGACTGTGACTATTCGGAAAAGGTTCATCTGATCATTGTTCATTCCACACAGATTTTGTGTAGCCTTTGTTACATTAACTGAATAACTTTACGTTATCAAGGTACTAGTCTCTAACATCACCTGGAAATAATTGCTAAAAAAATAAACAAACTTAACCCTTTACGACCTACCATTCGAAGATCACCTTTAGCTCGCTAATAGAATAATTTCACTTACCTAGAAAACCAACCTTTATTTTTGTTTATAACTCGTAGTTTGTATTTTTCTTGTTATTTATTTATCCATCTTGAACTTGTGCAGCTTTAAATATAATTAAATATAAATAAAAACAGCTGAAAGGTTTCAATTAAAATAAATGAGGAAAATAAATGCAAATTTAATGAACCATGAATCTTTGTCCGTTGTCTCGATCATGGTAAAACAACAGGGTTTTCTGATGGAGTACTACTACGATCACTATAAGCAAAAAGAAATAATGTATACACTCTCTCACTTTCTTTTTCACTAACTCCTTTCTCTGTCTTTCTCTCTTTCACTGTCTCTCTCTTTCACTGTCTCTCTCTTTAACTGTCTCTCTCTTTCACTGTCTCTCTCTTTTACTGTCTCTCTCTTTTACTGTCTCTCTTTCACTGTCTCTCTCTTTCACTGTCTCTCTCTTTCACTGTCTCTCTCTTTTAATCTTTCTCTCTTTCACTGTCTCTCGCTTTTAGTTTCTCTCTCTTTCACTGTCTCTCTCTTTAACTGTCTCTCTCTTTCACTTTCTCTCTCTTTCACTGTCTCTCTCTTTCACTGTCTCTCTCTTTTACTGTCTCTCTCTTTCACTGTCTCTCTCTTTTACTGTCTCTCTCTTTCACTGTCTCTCTCTTTCACTGTCTCTCTCTTTCACTGTCTCTCTCTTTTACTGTCTCTCTCTTTCACTGTCTCTCTCTTTCACTGTCTCTCTCTTTTACTGTCTCTCTCTTTCACCGTCTCTCTCTTTCACTGTCTCTCTCTTTTACTGTCTCTCCCTTTCACTGTCTCTCTCTTTCACTGTCTCTCTCTTTCACTGTCTCTCTCTTTTACTGTCTCTCTCTTTTACTGTCTCTCTCTTTCACTGTCTCTCTCTTTCACTGTCTCTCTCTTTCACTGTCTCTCTCTTTTACTGTCTCTCTCTTTTTCATAAAATTCTGTTCTCTAGCTCTCCCTTTTTTTTCACTACGACCGGACACCCACACTCTTTCACTCAGCCATACTCTTTCACTCAGCCACACTCTTTCACTCAGCCACACTCTTTTACTCACCCATACTCTTTCACTCAGCCACACTCTTTCACTCAGCCACACTCTTTCACTCAGCCACACTCTTTCACTCAGCCACACTCTTTCACTCAGCCACACTCTTTCACTCAGCCACACTCTTTCACTCAGCCACACTCTTTCACTCAGCCACACTTTTTCACTCACCCTTACTCTTTCACTCAGCCACACTCTTTAACTCAGCCACACTCTTTCACTCAGCCACACTTTTTCACTCACCCTTACTCTTTCAATCAGCCACACTCTTTCATTCACCCACACTCTTTAACTCACCCACACTCTTTCACTCAGCCAAACTCTTTCACTCATCCATACTCTTTCACTCAGCCACACTCTTTCACTCAGCCACACTCTTTCACTCAGCCACACTCTTTCACTCACCCATACTCTTTCACTCACCCACACTCTTTCACTCACCCATACTCTTTCACTCAGCCACACTCTTTCACTCAGCCACACTCTTTCACTCACCCATACTCTTTCACTCACCCACACTATTTCACTCAGCCTCACTCTTTCACTCACCCATACTCTTTCACTCAGCCACACTCTTTCACTCAGCCACACTCTTTCACTCAGCCACACTCTTTCACTCAGCCACACTCTTTCACTCAGCCACACTCTTTCACTCAGCCACACTCTTTCACTCAACCACACTCTTTCACTCAGCCACACTCTTTCATTCAGCCACACTCTTTCACTCAGCCACACTCTTTCACTCACCCATACCCTTTCACTCAGCCACATTTTCACTCAGCCACACTCTTTCACTCAGCCACACTCTTTCACTCACCCACACTCTTTCACTCAGCCACGCTCTTTCACTCACCCACACTCTTTCACTCACCCACACTCTTTCACATAGCCACGCTCTTTCACTCAGCCACATTCTTTCACTCACCCACACTCTTTCACTCAGCCACACTCTTTCACTCACCCATACTCTTTCACTCACCCACACTCTTTCACTCAGCCACAATCTTTCACTCACCCATACTCTTTCACTCACCCACACTCTTTCACTTAGCCACACTCTTTCACTCAGCCACACTCTTTCACTCACCCATACTATTTCACTCAGCCACACTCTTTCACTCAGCCACACTCTTTCACTCAGCCACACTCTTTCACTCAGCCACACTCTTTCACTCAGAAAAACTCTTTCACTCAGCCACACTCTTTCACTCACCCACACTCTTTCACTCAGCCACACTCTTTCACTCGGCAACACTATTTCAGTCAGCCACACTCTTTTACTCACCCACACTCTTTCACTCACCCACACTCTTTCCCTCACCCACACTCTTTCACTCAGCCACACTCTTTAAATCACCCACACTCTTTCACTCAGCCACACTCTTTCACTCAGCCACACTCTTTCACTCAGCCACACTCTTTCACTCAGCCACACTCTTTCACTCACCCACACTCTTTCACTCAGCCACACTCTTTCACTCAGCCACACTCTTTCACTCAGCCACACTATTTCACTCAGCCACACTCTTTCACTCACCCACACCTTTTCACTCAGCCACACTCTTTCACTCAGCCACACTCTTTCACTCACATATACTCTTTCACTCAGCCACACTCTTTCACTCACCCCCACTCTTTCACTCAGCCACACTCTTTTACTCAGCCACACTCTTTCACTCAACCACACTCTTTCACTCAGCCACACTCTTTCATTCAGCCACACTCTTTCACTCAGCCACACTCTTTCACTCACCCATACCCTTTCACTCAGCCACACTTTCACTCAGCCACACTCTTTCACTCAGCCACACTTTTTTACTCACCCACACTCTTTCACTCAGCCACGCTCTTTCACTCACCCACACTCTTTCACTCACCCACACTCTTTCACATAGCCACGCTCTTTCACTCAGCCACATTCTTTCACTCACCCACACTCTTTCACTCAGCCACACTCTTTCACTCACCCATACTCTTTCACTCACCCACACTCTTTCACTCAGCCACAATCTTTCACTCACCCATACTCTTTCACTCACCCACACTCTTTCACTTAGCCACACTCTTTCACTCAGCCACAATCTTTCACTCAGCCACACTCTTTCACTCAGCCACACTCTTTCACTCACCCATACTCTTTCACTCAGCCACACTCTTTCACTCAGCCACACTCTTTTACTCAGCCACACTCTTTCACACAGCCACACTCTTTCACTCACCCACACTCTTTCACTCAGCAAAACTCTTTTACTCATCCATACTCTTTCACTCAGCCACACTCTTTCACTCAGCCACACTCTTTCACTCAGCCACACTCTTTCACTCACCCATACTCTTTCACTCACCCACACTCTTTCACTCACCCATACTCTTTCACTCAGCCACACTCTTTCACTCACCCATACTCTTTCACTCACCCACACTCTTTTTTTAAATCAGCCTCACTCTTTCACTCACCCATACTCTTTCACTCAGCCACACTCTTTCACTCAGCCACACTCTTTCACTCAGCCACACTCTTTCACTCAGCCACACTCTTTCACTCACATATACTCTTTCACTCAGCCACACTCTTTCACTCACCCCCACTCTTTCACTCAGCCACACTCTTTTACTCAGCCACACTCTTTCACTCAACCACACTCTTTCACTCAGCCACACTCTTTCATTCAGCCACACTCTTTCACTCAGCCACACTCTTTCACTCAGCCACACTTTTTCACTCACCCACACTCTTTCACTCAGCCACGCTTTTTCACTCACCCACACTCTTTCACTCACCCACACTCTTTCACATAGCCACGCTCTTTCACTCAGCCACATTCTTTCACTCACCCACACTCTTTCACTCAGCCACACTCTTTCACTCACCCATACTCTTTCACTCACCCACACTCTTTCACTCAGCCACAATCTTTCACTCACCCATACTCTTTCACTCACCCACACTCTTTCACTTAGCCACACTCTTTCACTCAGCCACACTCTTTCACTCAGCCACACTCTTTCACTCAGTCACACTCTTTTACTCAGCCACACTCTTTCACACAGCCACACTCTTTCACTCACCCACACTCTTTCACTCAGCAAAACTCTTTCACTCAGCCACACTCTTTCACTAACCCACACAATTTCACTCAGCCACACTCTTTCACTCACCCTTACTCTTTCACTCACTCACACTCTTTCACTCAGCCACACTCTTTCACTCAGCCACACTCTTTCACTCACCCACACTCTTTCACTCAGCCACACTCTTTCACTCAGCCACACTCTTTCACTCAGCCACACTCTTTCACTCACCCACACTCTTTCACTCACCCACACTCTTTCACTCAGCCACACTCTTTCACTCAGCCACACTCTTTCACTCACCCTTACTCTTTCACTCACTCACACTCTTTCACTCAGCCACACTCTTTCACTCACCCACACTCTTTCACTCACCCACACTCTTTCACTCAGCCACACTCTTTCACTCAGCCACACTCTTTCACTCAGCCACACTCTTTCACTCACCCACACTCTTTCACTCACCCACACTCTTTCACTCAGCCACACTCTTTCACTCAGCCACACTCTTTCACTCAGCCACACTCTTTCACTCAGCCACACTCTTTCACTCAGCCACACTCTTTCACTCAGCCACACTCTTTCACTCACCCACACCTTTTCACTCAGCCACACTCTTTCACTCAGCCACACTCTTTCACTCAGCCACACTCTTTCACTCAGCCACACTCTTTCACTCACCCACACTCTTTCACTCAGCCACACTCTTTCACTCAGCCACACTCTTTCACTCAGCCACACTATTTCACTCAGCCACACTCTTTCACTCACCCACACCTTTTCACTCAGCCACACTATTTCACTCAGCCACACTCTTTCACTCAGCCACACTCTTTCACTCACCCACAATCTTTCACTCAGCCACACTCTTTCACTCAGCCACACTCTTTCACTCAGCCACACTCTTTCACTCACCCACACTCTTTCACTCAGCCACGCTCTTTCACTCACCCACACTCTTTCACTCACCCACACTCTTTCACTCACCCACACTCTTTCACTCACCCACACTCTTTCACTCACCCACACTCTTTCATACATATCATCATCATCGATCCTTTGCCTTGCGTCGAAAAGATGCTTTGATGGTTCACCTCAACTCTCCCCTATTTCCGGTCAGCATTTGACCTAAGCAGAATATCGAGAGGCCGGTCCATTATTTCACGTTGTCCAGCCAGCTTTTCTTTGGTCGACCATTTCTCCGTGCTTCCCCCACTGTGCCTTGAAGGACGGCTTTTCAAAAAGAGTCTTGTCTTACAATTAGACTGTCTGACAATATCCCCATCCCCCATCACAAGTATACAAGAGTCCTTCCTTTTGATGCTGGTAAAAGTACAAACTCATTTGTCTTCTTATCATTTGTCTTTTCCAGATGTCTGATGGCCAGCATTTTTATGTAGCACAATTAAAAGGCTTGAATTCTTTTTTAGCTTCAATCATCCATAAATTATTATGTTTTCCCCGTGTCATATTTCCATATTAAATTTGGTAGCTAATCAGAAATTGTTCAACCGTCAGTCCATCATATCATTCCCAGCGTGTGATAGGGGAGACAATCAAAGAAATCAATCGGGTAACCGCGTGACACTAATTAATGGTTGCTAAATGTTATTAATTTCTTAAGAAAATCACGAAAAGAGCGCATGAACTAGGATATTGATTTTGTATTTTGGGTTTATTTTCTTTAACAAAGTTGAAAAATATGTATTGATTTAAAGTGACAAAATATTTACCCTAACCCTGAAAATAGTTTGTTTCCCATCAAACGTCAGTTGTCCGAATCTCTGGGCAACATTGCCCGACCACAAAGTGACTCTCAAGTGTAAATGTTAGTTACAGGAAAAGATTATGTCAATAGGGAAACTAATTAAGTCCTTAGTTGGGATGCCTAAGAATTTTGTTCATTGCACAGTCGAAGATACAAGAGAGCCCAAACAGTCATGCCACGAACCAAACCCGCAGGGCCCTTGTGGTATGGAGAAGAAAAATGGAGGAGTTTCCCAGTTGACCTTGACTTATGAGTTTCCCAGTTGTCCTTGACTTATGAGTTTCCCAGTTGTCCTTGACTTATGAGTTTCCCAGTTGTCCTTGACTTATGAGTTTCCCAGTTGTCCTTGACTTATGAGTTTCCCAGTTGTCCTTGACTTATGAGTTTCCCAGTTGTCCTTGACTTATGAGTTTCCCAGTTGTCCTTGACTTATAAATGTTCTGGTATACGAGCCTTCGGTAACAGGGGAGTTATATAGATCTCTCCCAAACAGAACAATCGTTCAAACAGGCCTGCAGAGGGCATATAAGTTTCCTGCAGGGCAGGAGTGGGGTGGCGCGCGTTTCTCGACATTCCCAGTATTGGAACTACCATTTCTCGCGGCGAATTCCTCCACTAGCGCACCAGGGAATGGGCTAGTTAGAGCATAGCTCGTGGACGCCAACCAGTCCGCCCGACTCAGCCCGCTAAGGCCGCGCCAGTCAGTCCAGTCTTTGTCCAAAGAGATACATGGAATCAGCCGAGTCTCAGGAGAACCCGACCAACCCTCGAGTTGGTGTCCAGCGCTATCCGCTTTTCGGAGATCCCGTTAGGTCTCTTAGTCACCGTTGCCCCGGGGCCCCACAGGGAGGGGGGGGGGCTGGACATAACCCCTTTGTTTTCCTTTTACACTTGCCGGCTGCTCATTCATCAGCGGCAAGCAACCAGTACCCTTGGCCACTCCAGGAGAGCGGAGTGTTCACGCGGCGACCACGATGAGGTGGTACTGGAACGCCGCGCCTGCAGAGGGCAGCTAGCGTTGATTTAGAGTTTCAAGAGTTTTACACTCAATTCTTACAAAATTTGGTGACCAAATCTTCGACTTTATCAGGATTCGAACACAGCTACATCCATCGTTTCACAAGTCAAGTGCTCACCACTACGCCACAACCAGGTTATCTTATCTTAGCTTATCTTATATAATACAGACTTTACTTTAAAAAAAGAGGATGAATTCGTTCTACGCGTCATGCATCTAGTCATGAATGTTAACCAATAATGGAGCATTTGTACAAATTTGTCCTAGCATATGAGACGAGGAATGTGCCTTTATCTTTGTGTCTTTCTGAGTATTTTATTAAATTTTGTTTTTGTATTTGAAGATTATACTGCAGCGTTTTATGTATAATTGCTAGTTTACTTTTGAGTCTTCTCTCCTGAAGACTTTTTAAATTTAATGATTTTACTATAGGTGTTACTCTAGTCAAATGTGAATATTCATTTGTTATGAATCTTACTGCTCTATTTTGTGGCTGTTCCAGTTTCTTAATGTTTTCTTGAATTGATGGGTCCTCAATAAAGGATGCATATTCTACTATTGGCCTAACCAAGGTTAAGTTTACATTTTAGTTTTATGTTCTTTTTTTATTTATAGAAATTTCTTTTAATATAAACCCTAAGAGTTTGTACAGTACAAAAGAAGAACTAGTTTGTTGTGTCTTTGAAGTGGGAACGAATGATACAAACTGGCGGTCTGTTCCTGTGGTCTGTTCCTGTGGTTTGTTCTTGTGGTCTGTTCCTGTGGTCTGTTCCTGTGGTCTGTTCTTGTGGTCTGTTCCTGTGGTCTGTTCCTGTGGTCTGTTCTTGTGGTCTGTTCCTGTGGTCTGTTCCTGTGGTCTGTTCCTGTGGTCTGTTCGTGGTCTGTGCCTGTTGTCTGTACATGAGGTCTGTTCCTGTGGTCTGTTCCTGTGGTTTGTTCCTGTTGTCTGTACATGTGGTCTGTTCCTGTGGTGTGTTCCTGTTGTCTGTACATGTGGTCTCTTCCTGTGGTCTGTTCCTGTGGTATGTACATGTGGTCTGTTCCTGTGGTCTGTTCCTGTGCTCTGTTCCTGTGCTCTGTTCCTGTGCTCTGTTCCTGTTGTCTGTACATGTGGTCTGTTCTTGTTGTCTGTTCATGTGATCTGTTCCTGTGGTCTGTTCTAATGGTCTGCGCTCTGAACTGTCGTTAAGATAGACCCGAGTTTCCAACATTGTCCGACGCCATCCAACAAGAGATCTGTTGAGTAGGAGGTAATCTGTTGTTTTTTTAGGACCCTTTGAAAAATATGCAGACATCAGTACTAGAATATCTACATATCTCTTTTATTAAATAGACAATAAAAGAAGCCATAGAGGCCTAGACGACATTAATTGTTCTTGTAATTGTATTGGTGTTGCTTACTTACAGTGACAGACGGACTGACTTCACAAAACTTATAGATGGTAGAAACAGAAAGACGGTCGTAGGCTTCCGTAAGTTGTCTGTGTTCCTTTGGTTCATATATCTATGTGTCCATATGTGTGCAGACCCGTCTGTATTCCTTTGGTTCATATATCTATGTGTCCATATGAGTGCAGACCCGTCTGTATTCCTTTGGTTCATATATCTATGTGTCCATATGTGTGCAGACCCGTCTGTATTCCTTTGGTTCATATAGCTATGTGTCCATATGTGTGCAGACCCGTCTGTATTCCTTTGGTTCATATAGCTATGTGTCCATATGTGTGCAGACCCGTCTGTATTCCTTTGGTTCATATATCTATGTGTCCATATGTGTGCAGACTCGTCTGTATTCCTTTGGTTCATATATCTATGTGCCCATATGTGTGCAGACCCGTCTGTATTCCTTTGGTTCATATATCTATGTGTCCATATGAGTGCAGACCCGTCTGTATTCCTTTGGTTTATATAGCTATGTGTCCATATGTGTGCAGACCCGTCTGTATTCCTTTGGTTCATATATCTATGTGTCCATATGTCTGCAGACCCGTCTGTATTCCTTTGGTTCATATAGCTATGTGTCCATATGTGTGCAGACCCGTCTGTATTCCTTTGGTTAATATATCTATGTGTCCATATGTGTGCAGACCCGTCTGTATTCCTTTGGTTCATATATCTATGTGTCCATATGTGTGCAGACCCGTGTGTATTCCTTTGGTTCATATATCTATGTGTCCATATGTGTGCAGACCCGTCTGTATTCCTTTGGTTCATACATCTACGTGTCCAAATGTGTGCAGACCCGTCTGTGTTTAGATTCGGAGATGTGTAGTTTCATATGTATTTTCGAAATATAAAATGCCAGTCTTCACCAGGATTCGAACCCGCGACCGCCGGTTCCAAAGCCAAGCGCTTAAACGCTAGTTACCGCTATATTTTAATTCAAACTGAACTTATTTGATACTTTTTATCAAGATTCTACAAGAACGTAGCGATGGACATAATGATAAAAGCAAATAATCTTTCTGAAATGTATTATTTTGAAACAAAATTAAATTAAATGCATCGCAATAGAGCCAAGCACTACCCACACAAACATAGCGCCAACCACTACCCACATAAACATAAAGACAACCACTTCCCACACAAACATAGATCCAAGCACTACCCACACAAACAGAGCCAAGCGCTACCCACACAAACAGAGCCAGTCACTTCCCACACAAACATAGAGCCAACCCCTACACACAAATAGAGCCAAGCACTTTCCACACAAACATAGAGCCAACCACCTTCCACACAAACATAGAGCCAACTACTTCCCACACAAACACAGAGCCAATTACTACCCACACAAACACAGAGCCAACCACTACCCACACAAACACAGAGCCAACCACTATCCACACAAACTTAGAGCCAACCACTTCCCACACCAACACAGAGCCAACCACTACCCACACAAACATAGGGCCAACCACTACCCACACAAACATAGAGCCAACCACTTCCCACACAAACAGCTCCACCTTAGCTTTTTTTTTTGTTGGTTGCACTAGAGTTACGTCCGAGCTTCTAAGGAGGGTATTTAACTAAATCTGTTCATCCAACGCCTCTTGCTCACTCAGGGGCGATGTGAAGTAGCTAAGCAAGGGAGTGATTCAGAGGCGTAGTTCAGAACTAAATCCCCCTCCGCCCCCCACACTACATTTATGTCCTCATCAGGTCAGCTTGAGCAACTAAATCCAATTAACGAGCTGGAAACGAGGCTGCCTTCAACTCTCTTTTTTATTTGTTTCGTTTAATAAGAGCTTGAAGGCCATTGCTTCCAAATTTTTAATCCACTTCCTTCCAAGAGAACTTAAAAATGAAGCCAAACAAAATTCTTTCTTGACAAAGTGATCGCTGCCTGTGAACGTGCAAGGAAAAAAGATCACGTGGTCGATTCATTAACTGGGAACATTTTCACCACAGATTATTTTTCTATTCATTTGTAGTGGACACATTTTTTTTTTTTAAATGTTACTCTGAAACTTTAGATTCAGATACAAGAAACGGGACAACTAACATTTCAATAAAGTTTATACTAGGGATGAAACTATACAAGATATTGAAGAAATAGAGTTTTGTGAGAAAAAAAAAAAAAAAAAGAAGGTGGCGCTGTTTTTATGTAAGGTAGGTCAAAGAGATTCGTCTTATTGAAATGTTAAGGTTGAAGAAAGTGAAGCGTTGAAAGTGAAGTGGTGTAAAAGAAATGATGAAAGTGAGGTGGTTAAAGGAGATGAAAGTGAAGTAGTGAAAAGTGAGGAGATGAATTGAGGTGGTGAAAGTGAAACAGTAAAAGTGAAGAGGTGAAAGGAGATGAAAGTGAAGTATTGAAATAAAATGAAAGTAAAGTAGTGAAAAAAAAAGGAAAGTGAAGTGGTGAAAGTGAGAAGATGAAAATGAAGCGGTGAAAGTGAAGAGATGAAATTGAGGAGGTGAAAATGAGTTAGTGAAAGTGAGGTGGTGAAATAAGATGAAAGTGAATTAGTGAACGTGAGGTGGTTAAAATTAGGAAGGGAAAGTTAAAAGGTGAACATAAATTTAAAAAAAACTGTACAAAGTAAAAAATGTATTTTTTTAAAATAGTCAACAATTCTCATGTCTAGACATCACGGTAGAGCAGAGTATTGGCTTCATAGTATTTACCATTCTTACCACGCTAGTAGCATTTACATTATCTAAAACTAATAAACCACAGTAGCCTCACAGACTACACTTGCCACGCTAATTGCGGTAAACACACTTGCCAATTAAACCACTCCCAAGCTACATTTGACAAGCTAACCGCGTTCGCAACCTTTGCCACGTCACACTTTCCTTGCTAACCAAACATTTCAAGCTAAATGCACTAACCACACCTGCCACGCTAGCCACGCTTAACAGACTTGCCACATTTGCCACGTTCTATCTGGAAATACAATCACACTAAGAATGGCTAACAGTTCAGCTAATGTGAACAGATTGGTTAAGAAGTCAGCTCGCCAGATTTTACATATACAAATCAATCAGTGGCAATTTTCTATATCGCGCAAAGAAGAACCTATACTTTTACCTTATAAGGCAAGTACATCGGCTCTATTGAATGGCTCTATTGAATGACTCTATTAAATGGATCTATTGAATGACTATTAAATGGATCTATTAAATGGCTCTGTTGAATGGCTCTATTGAATGGCTCTATGGAATGGCTCTGTGTCTCTATTGAATGGCTCTATTGAATAGCTCTATGGAATGGCTCTATGGAATGGCTCTATTGAATGGATCTATTGAATGGCTCTATTGAATGGCTCAATGGAATGGCTCTATGGCTCTGTTGAATGGCTCTATGGAATGGCTCTATGTCTCTATTGAATGGCTCTATTGAATGGCTCTATTGAATGGCTCTAGAATGGCTCTATTGAATGGCTTTATGGAATGGCTCTATTGAATGGATCTATTGAATGGCTCTATGGAATGGCTCTATGGCTCTGTTGAATGGCTCTATTGAATGGCTCTATTGAATGGCTCTATTGAAAGGATCTATTGAATGGATCTATTGAAATGGCTCTATGGAATGGCTCTATGGAATGGCTCTATTGAAAGGATCTATTGAATGGCTCTATGGAATGGCTCTATGGCTCTGTTGAATGGCTCTGTTGAATGGCTCTATTGAATGGCTCTATTGAATGGCTCTATTGAATGGATCTATTGAATGACTCTATTAAATGGATCTATTAAATGGATCTATTGAATGGCTCTATTGAATGGCTCTATTGAATGGATCTATTGAATGACTCTATTAAATGGATCTATTAAATGGATCTATTGAATGGCTCTATTGAATGGATCTATTGAATGGCTCTATTAAATGGCTCTATTGAATGACTCTATTGAATGGCTCTATTGAATGGCTCTATGGAATGGCTCTATTGAATGGATCTATTGAATGGCTCTATGGAATGGTCAACAAGTGCTTATCTATTCGACCAATACGTTTTTTGTTTACGTCATGTTCTTTGTTTGAAAAAAGATGCCAAGACATAAACAAGCAAATGTCCAACCGATTGGAGAACTTTGAAATGGCACATGCCAGTGACAATCTTTATTTGACAGCTTCGAGTTTTCAGAATAAATTCTGAGTTGTAGCAAAAAATACGAACATAAAATTTAAAAGCGCTTCTCCAACTGAGGTTCGCGTTCATTCTGGGGCCACTCTTCCAAAAAAAGTAGTGGAAAATAAACACATTATTTGAATTCCTCACCTACCCTACTGAAACAAACACATGTACACAGTAAACACATAACCACAAACAGTTAACACAAACTTATCCACACCCATAGACAATCATGCATACCCCCACTAAACATACACACATTTACTGTAAACCCACACGTCCACTCACAGGTTCAGGTTGGCTTTACACGTGGATGTAAATCAAATATAAATTAACTGCCTTGTTTACG
Source organism: Biomphalaria sudanica (assembly GCA_036873155.1). Taxonomy (NCBI): domain Eukaryota; kingdom Metazoa; phylum Mollusca; class Gastropoda; family Planorbidae; genus Biomphalaria; species Biomphalaria sudanica. The sequence continues at coordinate 1,732,421 of JAZGLO010002457.1, read as the reverse complement.
TGTACAGATTCTACAAATGGAGTAGTCCTTTTACTTACGAGAACTTTTGAAAACACTCTTCAACTCTTTCATTTCATTTTTAACTTGCGACCTGGAAGAAACTATAAAAGACTCGAGCAAACGAGATTCATCCTGACACATTCAATCCACTTCTGCTTTTTTTATTGGCCAACCAACTATCATTTGTTAGCTTCCAATTTCTGAATGAATGCATCCACGGAAAGTTCTTAGTCTGTGCAGACAAAATGATGCACTTCTTAGTAGACTGTTTGAATCTTGAAACCACATAATGATCAGCTGAAACGTTTTGCTGTCTAGTCTTACTAAACAAAGCAATCATCTTACTAAACACAGCAATCCTCTTACTAAACACAGCAATCCACTCCAATCCAGTCATTTATTGTCCGAAACTTGCATTCACCTCTTAGTCCCAGCCTCTAGTAATAATAATAATAATAAGGCTAGTCTTCGAGTCCGAAGATTAGTGAGGAATGCAGTATTTCCCGTAACAGCGCAGACCCAGCCGTGACCTACATATTTTGCCACACCAGGGCAAGCACAACCATTGTCCGCAGGCGATAGATTTAGATTTTCTTTTCGCCATCTGCGTTTGTCCTCAGCAGCAGATTTCCTTTTGGTCTCAAATGTGTATCCCGCGGCCTTCGTGAGTGACCACCACCTGTCTCGTTCTGAGGCCGCATGCAACCAGGTGCTCTCGTCTATGTAATAATATGTAATAAAAGCATATTAAAGGACAATAAACCAATATGAAAGCACCAAGAAAGCACTATGAAAGTACTATGAAAGCGCAATGAAAGCACTATTAAAGTATCATGAAAGCACCATGAAAGCACCATAAAACCACTATGAAAGCACCATGAAAGCACTGTGTAAGCACCGTGAAACCAAAGTGAAAGCACAATGAAAACATTAATAAAGCACCATGAAAGCTCTATGAAACACCTATGAAATTACTATAAAAGTACCATGAAAGCACCATGAAAGCACCATGAAAGCACAGATAGTGGGTACAAAAACAATCTATTGATTCGCATTGCGGTACATCGTTAATCATGTGTGACACACATAACACAGGCTAGTGCAGGGCGAGTGGTCAAACAACGGCGTCGCTTCAGGAAACACTACTTTGATCTGAGCTCTACACATGCATTTCACGCGTGATGTGGTCATCCAGATCACCTGACGGCGTATGACCATGTTCGAGAAGGCCTTCGAAGGAGTCAGAAGAATACACGATTCGCGATTCAGATTCAGTCCGGTACAGTGAACCCAGTGTGAAGTAGGTCCGGTTCAGTGGAATCCAGTAGGAGTCCTGGACGAGACGAAGAGGCTAGTGGAGCATGGTACAGCTGTGCCGATTTTATCTGTAGCATTTTAGGTCTTAGAAGACGACCCTCACCCCTTGCAGCTTCTCAATTGACTAAAGAGGCCAATACTTGATACACATCTGCGGTCACAAGTTGGGCTTTTGTAATCACCAGACTGTGTAGCACTTTTACAATACTCTCTACTTCTTATCATATAAAATACAGACGTTACTTTAAAAAAAAAAAACAAGACGATTACGTCATACAAAACACAACACAATACTTCTGTTGTGTATGCCATCTGCAATCCATGAACCTTCCTTAAAAGTTCGCTCTCCATGTGGATCTACCCAGTGCCTCTTTTTCCCTAACTGTTGGTGTCAAGAGTGTATCCGGCAGTACGTTCGTCCACGGTTAAGCCTTTGCGCACTCAGTTTATCGTTTAGCCAATTGTAGAGTATTGCCTGTGAATTTATTAGACATTTAAATTACTTGGAGCCCGAGTTGTCAGGCTTGTTCGTTTTTTTGAGTTGCTTGTATCGTGTTGTACAGTCTAATAGAGGGAGTCGTTACATTATTTTCACATGACATTGAGAATAATTTTACAATTGATGTAATTAAAATCTGGCCTTGCAAGTGTCCATACAGGTGCTATAGATTCCTTTATGTTTCTATGTCCATTATTTGAAAGGTTCTTTAAGGAGGTCTCTTAATCTCACGTCCATCTGGTAACATTTTGTTTTAGAGTAAAATGAGTCTTTCCATAAGTCCTCTTTTTTTTCATTCTCTGATTCTTTCTGTTGCTCTATGAGTTTGTGTGCTCTCACATTTAGTGGCTAAATAACTTTGTTTGCTGTGACAGATGGCATCTAAATGAGATTGTGTGATGTGACAGATAGTTTCTAAATGAGATTGTGTGATGTGACAGATAGTTTCTAAATGAGCTTGAGAGAGACATTAAGGGAGACAGAGGCAGAGAGAGACAGAGAGAAAGAGAGAGACAGAGATAGACAGAGAGAGATTGAAGAGACAGAGAGAGAGAGAGACAGAGAGAGACAGAAAGAGATAGACAGAGGGAGACAGATTAGACAGAGAGAGACAGAAAGAGACAGAAAGAGAGACAGAGAGAGACATAGAGAGAGACAGAAAGAGGCAGAGAGACAGAAAGAGAGACAGACAGAGAGAGACGGAAAGAGACAGAGAGACAGACAGAGAGAGACAGAGAGAGACAGGGAGAGAATGTGATTAAATTCCACGATGACTTCCTATAATAACAAAGCCCCAAGCACACGTTGACCTCAGTTTAACAGATTACATTGTACCGTCCTTGGACAGTTAGATTCTCTCCATCACCTTGTTAGCGGCGCATTAATACACTAAACGTTTTAATGCGATTAATTCTTATTTCTATTTGTAATTCACAGAGTTGACTTCAGAGAATACCCCCTCCTCCCATCTTTCTTAGCCGAGAGATTATCAAAAAAATGAGCAAAAACATTTCTTGTAACTCTCCGCGTCAAAGATTTCCTTCCAAAAAAGTTATGATGAACACAATATCCTTCCCTTTCAGACCTTGCGAGCTATGGGGCAGATGATGGGTCAACTGTTTCTATGGCCAAAACTTAACGAGCAGGATGTTATGTAGCCAGCACAACAACCACCTGCCTTTACTTTCTCCATTAAAGTAGTAGTCATTAAATTTGGGGGGACTCGCGCCCTAAAAATCTCGAAATTCATGATCCCAGTCTTCACCGACATTCAAACCCAGGACCTAAGATTTTGGAAGCCAAGAGATCAACCACTCAGCCACCGCGCCTCCTACAATACTCTTTAGCCGACTTCCTATTTTTTGTTGTTGTTTTTTCGGCCAGATATTGAAAGATGTTTAAAGATGTTGAAAGATGTTGAAAGATGTTGAAAGATGTTGAAAGATGTTGAAAGATGTTGAAAGGGGTTGAAAGATGTTGAAAGATGTTGAAAGATGTTGAAAGACGTTGAAAGACGTTGAAAGATGTTGAAAGATGTTAAAAGACAATAAAGGTTTTGAAAGACGTTGAAAGATGTTGAAAGACGTTGAAAGATGTTGAAAGATGTTGAAAGATGTTGAACGATGTTGAAAGATGTTGAAAAATGTTGAAAGATGTTGAAAGGTGTTGAAATATGTTGAAAGATGTTGAAAGACGTTGAAAGATGTTGAAAGATGTTGAAAGACGTTGAAAGATGTTGAAAGATGTTGAAAAATGTTGAAAGATGATGAAAGATGATGTAATATGTTGAAAGATGTTGAAAGATGTTGAAATATGTTGAAAGATGTTGAAAGACGTTGAAAGATGTTGAAAGATGTTGAAAGACGTTGAAAGACGTTGAAAGATGTTGAAATATGTTGAAAGACGTTGAAAGACGTTGAAAGATGTTGAAAGATGTTGAAAAATTTTGAAAGATGTTGAAAGACGTTGAAAGATGTTGAAAGATGTTGAAAGACGTTGAAATACGTTGAAAGATGTTGAAAGATGTCGAAAGATGTTGAAAGACGTTGAAAGATGTTGAAAGACTTTAAAAGATGTTGAAAGACGTTGAAAGATGTTGAAAGATGTTGAAAGATGTTGAAAGACGTTGAAAGATGTTGAAAGATGTTGATTAGTGAATAGAACAGCTAGTAGCACAAAAAATAAACAGACTAGTCTTATGTAATTTCCAAACACATTTTTTTTCTTTGAAGAGTAAAGTGATGGAACGTTGTGGCATCACAAATAAATCTGTGGACCGTCTTTCTCTATTCCTCTATGTCATTTGGTTGGAATCGAATCTCTTTTATGAACGGGTCATTCTGTTCTTCGATGTCTTCCCATCACTGTTTCTGTCTTCTTTGACCTGGCACTGCTATTTGCAAGATGGTCAGTGCCAGCCTTACCGCCATAGAGCTTTAGTTTGCTTTTTTTTTTGACAGTGGCCAGCAGGTCATCGTGGGGCCCTATTGCCTTTGTGATCGAATCTCTTCATTCGTGCGGCTAACCTTGTAGATGATATCTAGGATTCTACGATAGTATCTCGACTTCACTGCTAATCATGTTTACAGGGCAGAAAATAGATGAAGAGAAACAGATTTATATGTACAATGTGATTGCTGTTAAGACCATGTCTCCAGTCTTTAAGTTAAATTACTCTAGGAAACAAATATAAACATTTAAGTTGAATATGGCCGTTAACTTCTGGTAAAAAAAAAATTTTTTTCATAAAATCCTCCCGATAAATTTGACAGCTAGGAACAAATTTGGAGCAATCTTCTACAGCAATTGAATCAAAGGCAGTGCCGTTAGATCAGTCAGTTATTCAGCCATCAGATACGATTGTTCTTTATATTAGAACAGGCGCCAATACAAAAACAAATGTCCATCAATTTGAACAAGATAAAAGGTTCCATGCCAAGACCAGCCAATGTTTGACATCCTCATGGTTTGATCATGCATTATGCATTCTAACAATCTACTAGTATAAACAAATACTTTATATATATATATATATTTATAACGTTCGTTCCTATATATGGCAAGAGACAAAAAAAGGGAGAAAATGAGATTAAGAAAGAAAGTTATACAGAGAAAGAGAACGGGAAAATATAAGAGAGAAAAAAACAAGATTAAAAGAGAGAAAAAACAAGATTAAAAGAGAGAAAAAAACAAGATTAAAAGAGAGAAAAAAACAAGATTAAAAGAGAGAAAAAAACAAGATTAAAAGAGAGAAAAAAACAAGATTAAAGAGAGAAAAAAACAAGATTAAAAGAGAGAAAAAAACAAGATTAAAAGAGAGAAAAAAACAAGATTAAAAGAGAGAAAAAAAACAAGAATGAGAAAGAAAAAGAGAAGGCTCTAGAAAGAAAGAGAGAGATTAACAGAAGAAAAAAAAGAAGAGAGATAATGGAGTGATGGGGCGGGAATGCAATGAAAAGAGGTAGTGACAGATAGAGGGGGAGGGAGGGAGTGAGTGGAGGACTATATAGACAAAATGGCTGAATGGTTGTGCGGTTTGTGCGCTGGACTGTCGTTCGGATTTATCGACGGTCGAGGGTTCAAACCCTGCCAGCTCCCATCCCCTGTCGTCCTGCGGGAGGTTTGGACTAGGAAGTATAAAGTAAACTATCTTCAACTCTGAAGGAACATCCGAAATATGTAAAACTTTTTACAAACAACAATATATAGACAATGTATAGACAATATATAGACAATATATAGACAATATATAGACAATATATAGACAATATATAGACAATATATAATAACAATAATAATAATAATAATAATAATCTTTATTGTCCGTATGGAAATTTGTTTTACAATTTGTGCATTACACGAAAGAAAAAACATTATAACTATAAGAAACCAAAGTGTACATTCACACCAGACTCACTCATAATTTACATGTGACAAAGTTTATACCAGATTGTTCTTATTTAATGACATAGACAATATATAGACAATGTATAGACAATGTATAAATAATATAAAGACAATGTATAGACAATAGTTGACTTTGTCTTCTACAGGAGTGCACAGCTTGGCTGTATCTTGTGTTTGTGTGTGCGGTTAGAGTGAAAATAATATTTAAAAATCTAGGGTCTTGCGTCTAGGAAAAATTAATAATCCTTCGAGGCAGTAATGCAATCAGCTTAAAAAGTTGTTGTTTTTTTAATCAGACGTAATCACCGTCAAAAACACACACACACTATAATAAGTGAACATGACAGAATAAAAAGAAACCATAACTTAAAAACAACAACAAAACAAAACAACATAAAAAGGTATATTTTATAAAATATTTCTTGCTGAAAAAAATAAATAAATCAGGAAACAAGGGCACATAACTAGAATCAAAGCAGACGACTGATAAAAAAACACGTGAAATTAGAGCATCAGAGACACAAGTAATGCAGCCTCGGGGCTTTTTACAGAAAAAGGAATTAAATTGAAATTTTTTTCACTCATAAGACACGATGACTTCATATAAACCTGAATGCAGTAGCGGTTCTCTTGAAATCCAAGCAGTAACTGACTAAGTCAATGAAAAAAAAAAGTAGGTCCTACTATACAATGCGAAAGAAATAGTTTCTAGAATAATAGTAGTTTAACAAATTGTAGGCCTACTTATATAATAAGGCTTGTCTTCGAGTCCGAAGATTAGTGAGGAATTCAGTATTTCCCGTGGATGCGCAGTGCAAGCTGTGACGTACACATTTTGCCAAACTCATGGCAAGCATAACTGTTGTAGCGCCACTACAGTGGTGTTGGTCACCGACTCTCGCTCCAGTCTCCTAGTTATGGGTGGCGGCGGGGGAGGGTCACCCGTAATAGAAGAGGCAGTCGGCGCCGCAGATAACATCCGCCGGGCTATTGGAGCTGTCGTTTTTATGCAGTGGGCGCCTTCACATTGCGGCGTGAAGGGCAATGAAACGGCAGACGCCCTCGCAAGGGAGGGTGCAATGGCAGCCACACACCTCGAAGCACCAAGCACGTACTTACAAGCAACGGCACAAATCCGAGCACTCATTCATGAGAAGTGGTTAAAGTCCTGGGAGGAATCCGACAGAGCACGTAGTGTCTGGCAGCACATGCGTCGAACTGTATGGTAGCTATGAGGCACTACGCCGGACGGTTAAGTTTCTTGCCAGAGCACTACGGGAGGATTAGTCCTTCCTGCTCTGATTTTTCAATAGGAGTTCATCTCAGGTTGTACGCAGGTGGTCGATTTAGATTCTCTTCTGGCCGTCTGCGTCTGTCCTCGGCAGCGGATTTTCTTTTGGTCTGAAATGTGTATCCCGCGGCCCTTGTGAGTGACATGCAACCAGGTGTTCCCTTCTATACATGAAGTAGTTATTTACATATATTATTTGAAATTAATATAATATGTAACATACAATATTCAGTACTATGGTGCTATAGTTCTTTAACGAAGGAGGTTTAGAAATTATGGTGAAACATAGATAAGCTCTGACATGGATTCAAACTACCTGAATACAATCTGCACCACTCTGCAATACATTATGAAACAATTAGACAAATAAATTCGAAGGCAATACAGATCAATGAACCACTTATTTAACGCTACTATGGAAACAGGACTGTTTATTGTATTTAATTAGGAGTAAAAATAATCTCAAAGCTACTTATTCAAAAGAAACAAACTAACAAACAAGTTGTTTGGAAATGTCTCACTTGGATTACAATATTATTACTTTGGCTAACATACTCCTCGGGTAACTTTGGACTAGCCGTCTTCTATATAGATGTAGAGATTGTAACACGCCAGGATGGCTGCCTGGTATGCGGTTTACGCACTGGACTGTCGTTTGGATTTATCGATGGTCCCAGGTTCAAACCCTGCCAGCTCCCGTCCCTTGTCGTCCAGCGGGAGGTTTGGACTAGGAAGTAAACGATCTTCAACTCTGAAGCAAAATCTGAAACATGTCAAACATTTGACAAACGCATGTACGAGACTAGCTAAAAAAAAATGTGTGCTGAATGCCTTCCCCTACCTCTGGGCTAGTTCTCATTTCTATGTTGATAAAGTAACGCTCTCTTTTCTCTGTTCTAAACAAGACAAAGTGAGAGATTATATGAAGGAAAAAAAAAGAAAGAATCCGCTGGTTGGCTGTATCTTTCTGATCTCAATCTTTAAGTGTGATTACGTCACGAGAATGAATACATTTTAAAAAGCAGATTCACGCAAACAAGCGCGCAGTCTATTTTACTTTGCCACAGTTTGCGACAATCGTATGGAACGAAATAAAACACACACACAGACATACACACAAAAACAACGTACAAACAGTATACTGTCTATAACCAGTGGCGTATTGAAGGTGCCAGGCCGAGGTGGCAAGCAATGCTTGCCCACCCCCTCCCAAAAATGTTCTTAATTCATATTTACATAAGAATAGCCACCAACATGCAAATAAAAATTTAATAAATATAATGTAAACGAGGTTAACAAACATAGTCACCTGCACTACTCAGTATTAATTTTGGCGCCCCCTACACTGCTGTGCCCTAGAAGGCCGCCACTTCCTCTCTCCCCCACTTCCGCCACGGTCTGTAAAAACAAGCACACTTCAGGATGGGCCATATTGAAAATTTCCACCAAAACAATCTGACCGTTCGGGTGTCCATTATTTTTATCGATATTCTTTTTACTTTCATTTAAAGCATTAAGATAAAAACATTTCCAAACTGGGATCATATTTGTGGCATAACCATCAATGTTGACAGATGGATAACATTCTAGATCTTGTTTTCTGTACTTGGGAGTGAAGAGGCATATCCGTTTTCTTTGCAAAAAGTGTATAAAATTAAAAGAATGTTTCCTATTATTACCTTAAATTGTTCGTCTGCTGTGATACCCCGGATGCCAAGGGAGTTAATGCGAAAAAAGATTAGTCTCCCTTGGCTTGAATTATGAAAATGCTGGATGGAGATGAATGAAGCACTATTCTGACTCGTTTCAATCTAGAGCTACTTCTAGCAGACGGTAGCAATACGGTAGCCACAAGGTAGCGTATGCGATGTTGGGCATGGCATGGCTTTTTAAAAATATGGAGAAGTATAGAGCCCACGACAACAACGCCCAAATTTAGTTCGAGAGAAATTATTTGAAGTTTCCACTGTACAATTGTAGTAGTCTCCATACGTTTTGTTAACATATAGTTCAGTCGTGTCAATCGGGCCAGTCTGTTATCACAACGAAAAACGATTGACGATGTGGTCTGATTAACTTGATTCGACTTTATTTCAAATAATAAATAGTAAAAAAGAAAATAAAAACGCATTGATAAGTAGAAAAGTTTTGACTAGGTTACATTTAGCCCAGAAATTTTGGTATTGAAAAATGAAAGCGTTGGGTGAGAATCTCACTTTGACTCATACTAAACACACGCGACATCTCAGTCAAGTACTATTTCTATCCCTTTTCGAAATACCACAGAAAATAATTAATTACAAATAGCTAATTAACTAACAGGTTATTTGAGCTTGTTGGAGAAAATTAGCTTGTATGCATAATTTGATGATGACTTGATGAGTAAAAGTGGTCGAAAAATCGATCGCAGAAATCAAAATATGCAAGAAACATGCAAGAAACATTCAGAATAATACATATATAAAAAAGTAAAGTTATCCTTCAATCCCAACGATCTATAGGGCAGTTGATGTAAAGGTCATCTGTTTCTGTGACCCACGGTTAACGAGGGTGTAATGTGGTCAGCACAACGACCAACCGCCTTTACTTACCCCAGCTAATGTCAGGAATTCATTAGAGCTGGGCGTCCGAAGATCACGAAACTAAAAATCTCAGTCTTTACCAGGATTCGAACACGGGGCTCCCCGTTCGGAAGCCAAGCGCTTAACCACTCAGCCATCGCGCCTCCGAATAATATAAGCTTTGTAAACATTAATAATGTTTATTGTTTATGGAGGTCTCACCCTGTGAGGTGCGCCACACTACCCACAGCACTGGCTAGAAGATGTCTACTAAATTGTTAATCATCACTGCTAGGCAGGTTAAACAGAACCTCAAGAAGATTCTGTAGGATCGAGAAAGGTGATAAAAGATTCAGCACTTCTGCCCTTCAGGGATTAAGGAAAACACAAAGTTGTATGGACTGGGCTTAGGCTTCCACAACGTCCCTCGTTATCAACTCAAGGTCTCATCAGTGCTTCCGGTCAATTGCAATAAAAGTCAGCCTCCGCCTTTTTCAATGTGGCACATTAATAATGAAATATTTCTTGATAACATCTTGCATGTGTGTGTCCATTCACTATAAAACTGATCCTAATCCGCTATAAACATTTCAACCAACCTACAATAAGAAATAATCGCAATTCACTTTTTTTTTCTTTCTCCCGACGTTGTTACCCGTCCATCGGGAATTTCCAATTGACGTCCAAACGACCATAGAAATATTTCGGAATGAATGCTGGCACAGGGGACAAGTGGCTAGCGGATTGTGGACTGCGACATTGGATCGGATGAATGGACGAGGTCATTTGTTGAAATGATATCTCGTCATAGAGCCGGGTCCCCAAAGGGAGGAAACCGCAGGCTGCACATACCGAGTGTTTGTAAGCGCTCTTCGTGTTTATGTCTCCTTGAATTCTAGGGGTGTGGGGGGTGAGGTAATAGAGTGAGGTGCACACTTGGGGCACTAGCGTAGAGGCTAAAAAGTAGAGAGGGAGAGATTGGAATGGGTTGAGGGATGGAGTCTTTCTAAGCTGTTTGAGCTCAAAACCTTCAACTTTAAGCTAACAAGGGTACGTTCATTAACCTCTAGTAGAATGCGTTGACATGATAAGAAGGGAATAAGATAGTTACTAATAGTATAATACTTGTAAAAAAGAAAATAACTCCTTTTTACAGTATATATTGAAATTGTTTTGCTCGTAAGAAATAATGAATGCTAGATTAGAAAAAATGAAACATTTTTTACCCCCCTACCTCTCCACTTCTACTACTGGGGCTATCTTCTGTGTGATCAATGTCTCCACTTCTTCTACTGGGGCTATCTTCTGTGTGATCAATGTCTCCACTTCTTCTACTGGGGCTATCTTCTGTGTGATCAATGTCTCCACTTCTTCTACTGGGACTTTCTTCTGTGTGATCAATGTCTCCACTTCTTCTACTGGGGCTATCTTCTGTATGATCAATGTCTCCACTTCTTCTACTGGGGCTATCTTCTGTGTGATCAATGTCTCCACTTCTTCTACTGGGGCTATCTTCTGTGTGATCAATGTCTCCACTTCTTCTACTGGGACTTTCTTCTGTGTGATCAATGTCTCCACTTCTTCTACTGGGACTTTCTTCTGTGTGATCAATGTCTCCACTTCTTCTACTGGGGCTATCTTTTGTGTGATCAATGTCTCCACTTCTTCTACTGGGACTATCCTCTGTGTGATCAATGTCTCCACTTCTTCTACTGGGGCTATCTTCTGTGTGATCAATGTCTCCACTTCTTCTACTGGGACTATCTTCTGTGTGATCAATGTCTCCACTTCTTCTACTGGGGCTATCTTCTGTGTGATCAATGTCTCCACTTCTTCTACTGGGACTATCTTCTGTGTGATCAATGTCTCCACTTCTTCTACTGGGGCTATCTTCTGTATGATCAATGTCTCCACTGCTTCTACTGGGGCTATCTTCTGTGTGATCAATGTCCCCACTTCTTCTACTGGGGCTATCTTCTGTGTGATCAATGTCTCCACTTCTTCTACTGGGACTATCTTATGTGTGATCAATGTCTCGACTTCTTCTACTGGGACTATCTTCTGTGTGATCAATGTCTCCACTTCTTCTACTGGGACTATCTTCTGTGTGAAGATTCTAGCCAAAATATTAACGCAATGAACACATTGTACGTGGAGTACAGTCTAGTAGAAGCTTTACTATTTAGTCTAGTCATGAAATATTGACAAAATCGTATGTAACTACATTTCAGAATGCAGATAGCTAACAAAACCCGCTGTGCAGGGTAAACTTTTGTGTCTAGGTCTATGGAATCTGTTTTCAAAAGAATCACCAAAAAAATGACATCGACAACAAAGACACTCAGATTGCAACTCAGTGCCTTCAGACATAACGTCCAAGTGACGTAGTTCTTTTTTTTTTAGTTTAATTACTTTTTTTTTTATCACTGAGCTCTTAAGAAATACTTTTTTTTGTAATGAAATCCTCCTTTTAAAAATGTAATAACACAAACTTCGACAAAAGAAAAAAAAAGGAAGAGTAAGCTGAAAAGAGGTTTTTCTGTTTCAAAGACAGTAAGAGTAAAAAAAAAAAAGAATATATATTTTATTATATTTTTTTTTCCGCTTTGTTTTGTACATATCATAATGAGTTCTAAAATATTAAGACATACATTTCTTTATTTTTTGTTTTTTTTAAAGTTTAATTTGTATAGGCCAACCTCACGTCAACCAATAGTTACAAGTCGAATCATGCCTGTAGATACAAGTCGTATCTATGTTTGTAGATACAAGTCGTATCTCTGTTTGTAGATACAAGTCGTATCTCTGTTTGTAGATACAAGTCGTATAATGTCACTAGATACAAGTCGTATCTCTGTCTGCAGATACAAGTCGCATCTCTGAGTTAAGATTCAAGCATCATGTCTTTAGATACAAGTTTTATCATGTCTCTAGATACATGTCGCATCTCTGAGTGTAGATTCAAGTATCATGTCCAGAGATACAATTTTTATCATGTCTTTGGGTACAATTCGTATCTCTTTTACTTTTTTGTAAAAAAACAACAACAACATGGGATTCTGTAAACGGTTTCTTCTTTTCTGTTTCTGTCATAAGTTAAAATGTCTTAATCTTCGTCATAAACTGCAATGACGTATTGTCTGTCATAAACTGCAATTCCGTATTGTCTGTCATAAACTGCAATGACTTATGTTCTGTCATAAACTGCAATTCCGTATTATCTGTTAGAAGTTACAGCATCTTATCGTCATCAAATGTCTAGACCTAATTCATTGTTTTAAACTTTTTAAAATGTCTTTGAAGTTTGAAATTTTATAAGTATGTTTTTTTTTATTCTTGTAAGTGAATTTCCCAATAACATGCTGTGAGACCTTCAGACTGCTAGATAAATAATTCAAACTTTGTTTCAGGCTGTCTTTTATCAACGTGAGGTTCAATTCTTGGATTGATTTCTAGGAAGTCTTTGAATTCAAAATTTAGCTCTTTACAAAACTGAGAGATAAAAAAAGTTTTTTTTTTTTCCTTGTCATTTTTTTTATATTACTCTATAAAATTATGGAATGAAAATGCAAACAAAACAAACAAAAAATAATTTGTTATTTGGATATTTAATGGGTATCTGATACAACCTGGGAGGGGGGGGAGGGGGCGGAATGTTTACAAATTCAAAGCAACACATCAATAATATTTGATGATTTTTTTTCAACAAAAACAAAATAAAATTTTAGTTTTACAAAATAATTTTAAGGAAAACATTCAATATGAACTGAACTTTGAATAATAATTGTAATAAAATACACCTTTTTTATTTCAATTATTCAAAACAATAAAACAAGCCCTTTAGAAAGTAAACCACTGCTCCGGCCTGATCATTTGGTTTTACATTTTGATATGAATTTTTTTTTTTGGGAGGGGATAATTAATTTTTTAATAGATCCAGTGGCTATCACGGGGCTATATTTTGTGTGTGTGAATGAGATGATCCAGTGCTTTCTTTTTGTGACGGTACTCGCCGGCAGGGCCGCCGCGAGGGTTGTGGCCGCCTGCGTGCGAAATAAAAAATGCCGCCCCCCCCTTTTTTTTCTAGAAAATAAATTAGTTAAGACTGATCTGGACACAGTACCAAAAGCGCCCTTTGTTTAAATATAATTATGTAGACCAGGGGTCTCAAACTCATATAAGCATGTGGGCCACAGTGGAAAGTAACAATCAGTCAGCGGGCCACACCATGAAAAGAGAATGTTTTTTCATTAAATTTCACAGACACTACTGTCAATGCAGTTAAATGCTAAAATAAAGTTTTATATAATTATTAATTACATTTATTGTAGTTTATACATGCACAGGCAGTTTAGTTTACTAAAATAAGTTGACGTTGCCGCTGTCACTAATAAAAAAAAAAGAAGAAACTGTAGTCCCCCCCCCCCCAAATAAAAATATAATTACTAGGCCTACTGCAGATGGCTCGTCACTCATGTTTCTGTCCACTCAGCTGAGAGCGTTTGGCAGAGACCAGACCATCGACGTTAGGCCTGAAGTCGCGTGTAGTGGCAAGCCGCAAGGTTGATTTCTGATGCTCACGAGTCAGTCTTGATCGTAATGCTGTTTTGTTGATCTTCTTCCTGGAGAAAAACTGTTCGCAAACGTACGTACCCCCAAACATCGCAAGAATTCTAGCAGCTGTGCAAAATAAATTTGGAAACTTCTCTCCAGGATGAAACTGGTAGAAATCTGGATCGCCAACATCAGCGTATTTTTGCTTCAGAACAGTGTCACACTGCAGGTCCAGTAGTTCAATCTGGACTTCCTCTGGAACGTTTTTCACGTCATTTACGAACGGAGTGGCAACAAGGAAAAACTGTGGTTCGAGAGCAGTGAATTGCTGAAAGCGGTGTTCAAAATCTTCAAGTAGTCTGGAGAGGATGTCTATGTAGTCTTTCAGGCGCTGTGGTTCAACCGTTATGCTCTGTAGAAAAGAGAAATGAGCCAGGTTTCCATCTGCCAGTTGAGTGGCCCACAAAGTCAGCTTGCCTCTGAATTAATCTAACATCACGGTAATCAGCTGCTTTGTGCGCTGTAGTTGTGAATTGAATGCATTGAGATGTTGCGTGATGTCAGTAAGAAAAGAAAGATCCGACAAAACGTAGGGTCACTGAGCTAAGGTATGTCTCTGTCTTTCATTGCCATTAACAATGCTATTTCCCGTCTCAGTTCAAAAAATCTCTGCAGCACTTTTCCACGACCATTCACTAAAGGCAAGTTTTGTTGTTAGCGAGATGGCATCACGACCATTCACTGAAGGCAAGCTTTGTTGTTAGCGAGATGGCATCACGACCATTCACTGAAGGCAAGTTTTGTTGTTAGCGAGATGGCATCACGACCATTTACTGAAGGCAAGCTTTGTTGTTAGCGAGATGGCATCACGACCATTCACTGAAGGCAAACTTTGTTGTTAGCGAGATGATAGCAAAGGCATCACGACCATTCACTGAAGGCAAGTTTGTAAAAGAGTGTATGCTGCAGGCGTGTGAAATTATCTGCCCCGAGAAAAAGAAGCCCTTCGAAGGTATAAGTTTATCTGCGAACACAGTGGCAAGCAGGATCACCGAGTCAGCAACAAATGTTCAACAGCAACTGATTGCCGCTGCAAAAGACCTTGTAGCATATTCCATTGCACTGGACGAGTCTACTGGTGTAACAGACACCGCATATTGTGCCGTATTTATTCGTGGGGTCAACGAAAACTTGAACACTGTTGAAGAGTTATTATACTTACTACCATGAAAGGAGCGACGACTGGACGCGACGTGTTTCAAGAACTGGAAGCTTGTATTGACAGGTGTGTGGGCTACCATGGGAGAAAACTTGTTACAGTGGCTACGGACAGTGCACCAGCAATGTGTTCAGAGAAGATTGGTGTTGTTGGATTAATGGTAGAGAAACAGAATCAGCTAAGCTTGGCAGGACTTTTTGCAGCCATACACTGCATTCTGTACCAAGAAAGCACTCTGTGGCAAAAGTCTACAAATGAAAAACGTGATGGATGTTGTCGTGAAGACGGTGAACTTCATACGTGCACGGGGTCTCAACCACAGACAGTTTGTGTCATTTCTAGCTGATTTAGAAACGGAATACGGAGAGTTGCTGTATCATCTCGCTAACAACAAAGCTTGCCTTCAGTGAATGGTCGTGATGCCTTTGCTATCATCTCGCTAACAACAAAATTTGCCTTCAGTAAATGGTCGTGATGCCATCTCGCTAACAACAAAACTTGCCTTTAGTGAATGGTCGTGATGCCATCTCGCTAACAACAAAGCTTGCCTTCAGTGAATGGTCGTGATTCCTTTGCTATCATCTCGCTAACAACAAAGTTTGCCTTCAGTAAATGGTCGTGATGCCATCTCGCTAACAACAAAGCTTGCCTTCAGTGAATGGTCGTGATGCCATCTCGCTAACAACAAAACTTGCCTTCAGTGAATGGTCGTGATTCCTTTGCTATCATCTCGCTAACAACAAAACTTACTTTCACAGAATCTTGACACATGTACCCCATCCCTCCCCATCTCCCTTTCTTTCTCCTGTTCCGCTCACAAAATAGTTTCACGGGCCATATGTGGCCCGCGGGCCACGTGTTTACACATTGAAATTTCACTAAAACAAATGCGTTTTTTTTTTGTGTGGAAATAGTGTTACCTAGGCCTACATAGTTTTTAACTGCTGGAAAAAGTTTTTCCTGGAGGTAGAATTGAAGATGCGTTCAAGTCAACAATGGCTCTGATTTAGGGGCGGATCCAGGTACTGAGCGTGTCCCGGCGATTTCATCTTCAGAAATCTCCAAGCGTCTATAACACCTTTTTTCTCGTAGTAAGAAGAGAGACTATTAAAAAAGGTGAATATTGACAAGTGTTTTCTTTCAGAACGCAATAGGCATCCATCCTATGCAAAAAAAAAGTCCAGCGCCATATTAAGTCTAATAATAAAGAGGTAGCCAGGTCAATATAGAGATATGCGAGGGACATTCTAGGTACCTATAGAGCACGGACCTCTGAAATGGGCGTGATGTTTCTTTAAGATCTTCGTGTTAGAAAGACAACTCTGTCGCGGATCTTTTTTGTTTCCCCAATAAAGTAGTCACTACAATGAAGTGCAATAGTGGGAAGAAAGTAAACTATCCAGTGACCAAAAAAGAGTCAGAAGAATCACACTAGCGAAAACAGTTTACATTTGACAAGGTCTTTTTAGAAGATGAAACGGCTTCTCTGAGGTAAGATACTTTAATGTTTTAATTTTTTAAAATATTGATAATAATGTAATTTTACTCATATTCAGACACGGATTAATAACTGCAATGAAAATTTTTAAAAATTTTTCGCCGCCCTCAGTCCCTATTGTTGTTGGTCAGTCTTTGGCATAACCTACCAGCAATCTATCTCACAACCTCTTCTTACCCATCCCGTAGGGAACACACATACACACTACATAACATCCCTTTTTGACAGGAATCTGCGCCCAAAGTTTGATCAACGCTGCAGTAAAGATATAGATGATCAATAATATGAGACGAATAATAGTAATAAAACACCAATACGGAATACTTGTACGATTTTTAAAAGTAAAACACTAAAATGAGATATAATTACCGTCACACATTATTAAATATTAAGTAATCTAATATTTAAACAGATTCCTTTTTTAATTCTATTTAACAAAGTTTTACTACGAAAAGAACAGAATTAAAATGTAGATTATTTTAAACTTCTAGAGCACAAAAGAACTACATGTAAATATACTTACAGGGTCACGATGTTCAACTCAACAATATTTATATCTAGTAAGTAGATACTACG